>JAJOZX010009827.1:0-145000 GCA_023014485.1 Bathynomus jamesi
GGCACGCATACTCACATACAGGGCCGGTTTTAAGCCGATTAGACCGATTTGTTCAAATTGGGCCCCGCGCTCGAGTGGGGGACGCTATGATGAATTAATGAGTGTCCAGTGTGCACGAAGTTTCTTATTACTGTGAAGGCAGTGAAACTATTCAGTCCATCCTCGTATATCTATGTTTCAATGTTTTATTGCTAATCGTTTGTTTATTTGTTTTGTAATTTCAGTTTATCGTCGCCGTTTAGCTTTTTTAAAAAAAAGGTAATTTGTGGATGATATTCAAACCCTCAACACAGAAAGAGCGCTGTTAATGAGATTATATAACATAGAGCTTGGAATGTAAAGTTGTGTTGTTTGTTAAATATGTCCAAATTGTTTATATGTCCAAACTGCAAACTTGAAGTGTCTTAAGCCTGCATGTAACAGAGAAACGTGGTGGTAAGTAGATCCTACATATTAAATTAACTAGTTTTTGCCTCATTATCATAGAGAGCATTTACATTTCTATTTACTAGAGCTTGTTCTTTTGCCCCCTGCGCTTTTCTTCTTACTCCCAGGCTTTTAAAAATCATGAAATCTTTTGCTTTAATCATTAGATGCATACATGCACATCTTTATTATTTTTCAGTGCCAGGGAGTCTTTATTGTGAATGATTTTGTTTTTTGTTTTGTAATTTCAGTTTATCATTGCCGTTTAGCTTTTTTAAAAGAAAAGTAATTGAAAAAGCCCTTACATCATCGTCATCATGGCAAGCACAAGCAGAGATAGAGACAAAGGGCGAAAGTATTTGAGCGGCAATCAGAAACGAGCACTGGCCAAGGCTAAGGCAGCTGAAAATGAAAAACAAAGAGGTGCTCTAGTGAAATTTCTTGTCACTCCAACTTTGAAATGACAATGGGTAGAGGGCCCCGCTAGGCGCTAACAATTTTCTAATTGGGCCCCGCACTTCCTAGCGCCGGCCCTGCTCACATATATACCTACACAAACTCATACACCTCTATTTCGCCCTTTCGTTACCTCCGAGATCATTTAGCACATACAGTAATATCCATACAGCCAAAAGAAACCGATTAAGCACAGACAGAGCAGCAAAGCTAGTATTTATATCCCAAAATGCAAAATTCCAAGAAAGTGAAGTAAAACATGGTGCTACATTGGCTTCATCAACATCCAAATCTGCAATAAGTACCAGTACCTATGATATTGAAACTATATGCTCTAATCAATCTAGTGATAATGATTCTTCAATGGAAATAGAAGAATGTATTTTTTATTATGTATATTATACCAGTACCTGTGATATTGAAACTAGCATATATGCTCTACCCAATCTAGTGATGATTCTTCCATGGAAATGAAGGTTAAACAACATTAGGTTAACAAAAAGGTTCAAAAAAAGGTGAATATTTTTTTTTTCTATCTGGAATATATATACTGGTACTCTTGCCAATCACAATTATGTATATTGTTTGAAACGAGGAAGAATGTTTTATGTTCTAGTTAAAAAATATATATACATATAAAAATGAGGGTTTGTTTTTCCTTTCTATTATATACTTTTTGCGTGATTCAGTTTTTCTAAAAGATGACTATATATACTAGGTATAACCGTATAAGCATGGTAGTATAGTAAATTATAGGTAATACTAATATACTTATTAGATTAAAGGAAAAAAATATGGAATAAGTTTAAAACAATAAAAAACAAAAAAAAACAGACTATCTTCGTTTTAAACAAAAAAAACAACACAATAAAAAACGACTCGCATCACTAGGCGTTCCCTTACTTTTTTTGGTAGATGGAACAGCGTTCCCTCACTATTTCAAATAAATCTGAACTTACAAATCTCTAACGTCATGAAATTTTAATTCCCACCCCTAGAAGAAATATGAGAAAGAATCATTAACTGTTTCATTTCTTTTAGCTTCGACTGAGGCAATGCTAGCCTATAAAGATCTGGTGAAACAGTCACCACGGCGTACCAGTTGTTAACTTTTTTTTAGTTAATCATTCCAGTTGTTAGCTATTTTTATTGATCGTACTGGATGTCGTATATCTAATGACACTGGAAATACTGCATCTTCAACCTTGGAATATATCCTAATATCCAGTGCATATGACCTCAAAATATCCCTGAAATTGGTCAGATTTCAAAAGATTTCCTGGGGGGGGCTTACAGTGCCCCTGGACCCCCAGCTGTATGGGCTCGCCGCGCTTGCCATTGTCTCTCCCCCCCCCCCCCCCCGCATCCATCTGAGTAACACTTTCAAAATGTGTTCCCTCACTTCTTTATTTAACACTACACCACTGGATAAAAGGATATCTACAGTATCTCCTTAAATAAATAGCTGCCAGTAATTATAGATAGGTCTATAAAATATCCAAATTTAATTACTATAAATAATTGATTTGGGCAGTTATACTTCAGTGTAATATTCTTATACTCTTCACTTTAGCAAAATTCTAATTTAAATATTTCATGGCATATATCATATAGCTGTGGGATATTTTAAATTTGTAAACTACTATTCATATTAATATTTTAAACTGATTTCTTTTAACTTTCAGGCCAAATGGCTTGCTTAAAAACTACAAAGGGTAATGTTCAAAGAGTTGTGCAAAATCAGATTTTGCTACCACAGTCCATCCCAATATTTGATGGACCACATAAACTACCAAATAGAAGTGATTCTGAAAATGTCTCTGGAGAACTGCCTTTAGACAGACCTATCATCAAAATGGAAGATGAGGGAGAAAAATTGTCATTATCTTATGAGAAACCTGCTCAGGGTATTTATAAATTGTATTCAGAAACTATAAACCCCATTGGTTTCGGTATTCCTCTTCATAGAATGAAACAGTCAGTTAAAAAGAGAAGAAAATCAGATTTTTCTGAAACTACAGATTTCTTAAGGTCTTTGGATTTAAAACCCTGTATAAATGAAACATGGGCCCTTGATTATGGTAAAGGAATTGGTGCACTGGAACAAGGAATATTGATAAAGGAAAAGTTTACTAATGGGGTTAAGAATAAATACTCAAACTTATTACAGAAATCCCTCAGTCAAATTAAATCTGAGAAAATTAATAATAAACCAATTAGAAGCGGGAAACTGAATAGAATGAAGTAAGTATTGAAGCTAATTTAAATCTGGAATGAATTTCCGAGTTAATTACTTAAACTAGTTAAATATTTTGATGAGTCTAACTGAATAGGGAATTTGGCATCCCTTTTGCCATTAGAACTTTGTGATCTAAATTTAGGTCTAATTGATTAAGTACCAATAAAATATTGAATTTAATATGCCACAATGATTCATTATTAGTGGCTTAAATGTAAGAGAGTATGTAGAGTTTGTGCCACATTTCATATTAATAATTTTCAGTTTTAGGCTCAAACTGTTAAGAAGAATGTTGAGTGAGTAAAGTAGATAGTAAAAAAGATATAAAGGTATTGGAAAGAAGAAAAATGAGCAGTAGGTTGTATGGAAAGTAAAAATTTGCTGGAAAGAAGTGAGAAAATGCAAATGGTCAGTCTGGTGGAATGATTGGTATTGTGAAAGTAAAAAAAATAAAAATTAGGCTTATATGGATTGGGGATATCAGAAAGTATAGTCCTGGATTTGGTTTTAGCCTTTTTAGAATAAGATTTAGTTTTCAAATGGAACAATGTTTTGTGGGGAAAGTGTGCTAGAAATTTGTATAGCCAAGTTTTTATTACTTGATCCTAGTGATGGTTAAGTAAGCGAAGTCAGATATAAGAAACTTTCCAGTGATCCCTAAAGAAAGCACCTGCATAGTGGTAATTATTTTATATAAAAAAACAGATAAAGCGGGGTATGTAATGTACTTTTGAATTAAAATGGATATTCTTAAAATTCTAGTGGAGGTGAAAATTCTGAAGGATTTTATATTAGTCCTAATTAATGTTAGGCTAGGCTGCAAAGCAAAGGTTGTTGGGTTATAAAATTTGCTCCAATATTTAATTTCAGCCAAAATGTGTTCATTTTATATTGTTCATTTGAGCAAAATGAGAGCGACACCCTTTTACTTCTATATTAGTAAAGGTTAGGATAGGCAAGTTGGACTTGCAGCTGGATTTATAGATTCTTAAAAACTTTGAGTGATCAGAGGGTGCAGTTTAACCCAAACAAAGGTTAGAAAATTATCCAGTATTATGTGCTTGTAAGGGGGGAAAAAAGACTCTTAAAACTTAACATTTTCTTAATTTTTTGTAGGGAATCATTTTGCTGCCGGCAAAATGGGCAAAATGTCTTGTTAGAAAAAAGCATCAGAGGTAATTGCAAGAAAGGAAAAAACACTTTACACCAGAATACAAATATACAGAATAAGTCATTTAATGACAAAACCATGGAAAGAAAGCCCCCCCAAAAAAGGAGAAGCCGAACATTAGCCAACAAAATATTTGATAAAGAAGAGTTACTACAACCACTTTTGCAAGGTAACATATTAGCTTTTCCTGTTGGTTTGTCAGACATAGGCTGAATTCTATAAAATCTGTTTGGCATATTTAAATAGAAATTATAATTCCAATCATAATTTGTCCCTTTACACTAAGTGGAGACAAAAATAAAGTTTAGAAATAAATTATATTTACTTAAACAGGTGTATTTATTCCTTATTTTGTGCAAATAATTATTTCTACATACCAGTAACTTTATACAAATTATATATACAGTAGACCCTCTTTATTTCACAGTACCCTAAATTACTCCCATTTTTTTCATATAGTACAGTCTAAACACTATTTCATACTTCATCAGCTGATATATCACAATATATATAGAACAATATATCACAAAAACAATATTTTGTGGTAATTCTTAGTTCCAATCTTGTGAAATAATGAGGGTCTACTGTACACAGTTCCCTATTGCTACACTGAGCTACATCATGATCCCATTGCAACACCCTTCCTAGTACATTAGATCAGCAATTTCCTTTTATTTCTTCAGGTTGGAAGAGAGAAGTTGTGACAAGAGCAACGTCGAGTGACAAAAGAGATGTATACTATTTTTCTCCATGTGGTAGAAAATTAAGATCAAGCAAGCAACTGGAGAAGTTTCGTGAGTAAGATCTTCACTTTATGAAAATAAAAACCCACTCTAATAGACAGAGTCTATTAGAGTGGGTTTTTATTTTCATATTTTGACCTTCACGTAGAAAAAAGTGAAGTTTTTTGCATTTATTATCTTCACTTTAAGAATGATCAAATGGTTTTCATGCTGTTTATACTCATTAACCCACTGGCCCCAATGGAAAACATGAATATTCTTAGGAGAATATTACTGGGGGATTTCTGAGTTGTAGGAGGAGTTTATTGACTCAAATATTTCAACCAATCAAAAATGAGTATGATTTGTGGGTGGGGCTAACATTATAAACATCGCATCATTTATGCCCTTGAGCAGTGTTTACGGTGGTGGTTGACCTATGTTTGTCATCATTGCTTTTTATACTTATAAACATTCATAATGAGTGAAATAGATGTTAGTGATACTGATTCTGATTACATTCCTACTGAGGAAGAGGATTGTGATTGGTTTAGTGATTTTAGTGACACCAGTGTTGAGAGTGAATGGGAAAATGAGCCTATTCAATTAGAGAAAAACTGAACTTGTGTTCCAAATTTGTTTGAAGACAAAAGGCCATTGGAAAAGCCTCCATTACAGTGCTCTTATTCTGGTGTAAATCCAAATATTGTGTTTGATCATGAAAAAGTAATCAAGTGTTTCAAGTTATTTATTGGTGATGATGTAGTTGCATAATTCGTCAGAGTCATACCATATTTTCCTAAGTCATTTTTTGTGGTTTTGAGAAAAATAAAAAAAGGGTTCTAAATTAAATTACTTATGACTTAGGAAAGTATGAATTTTTGCAAATATCACTCTTATAGTTCATCCTACAAGGACAACATTTGTACCAAAAGATGTGCAATTTTATTTACATGGCATTAGCAACAAAACTCAAAAATGTCAAAAAGTGACAGGAAATTTTGTTTTGATGCTGATGAATTATATTGGCCAGTGTGTAAATGATAAGGCAAGACAATTTTTCGAGCAAAATCCTCAACTGAATATATATATATGTACAGTAATATTTATCCATTGAAATGACCAAAATTATAAAATTATATCTGGAAAAATATAAAAGTATCCCCTCTCTCTCCATCTCAGACCCGCGAGTGATAGAAAATGCATAACTAGGTATCAATGGATTAATAACATGCTCCATTGCTCAACATTCACTTTTCTGTAGTTGTTAACCAAGTTAATATTTTCACCATTCTTACAGAAGATCAGAGTTTAAAGCCTCATTTGTATTTCAGGCTCAAGTTTAAATTCCTGCATTGAAGGAATAGTTTCTGATCAATTTCTACTAAAGTATTTTGGAAATTTTCCCCCAAATTTATGAAAGTAACTTCTGCAACCTAAGAAAAATCTCTCTAAAACTTGAGTTTACTGCTCCCGATCATTCAAATGACATTTTCACCATTAACCCTAGAATGCATAACCCGGGCCTCTGAGGCCCACTGGGTGTTATATTTATCTGGGTTATGCATTCTAGGGCTAACACATTACTTATTTTCCCGTGAAGATAAAAGTTCTATGGTTAAATAAAAGTATCTGTTGGGATTTTGTCTTGGTACCCTTGCTGTATCTACTTCATACCCGCAGCAAGTGTCATATTCCAGTGAAATGGAAATTAATGTTTTTTGCACTTTACAATAAACAAACAATTTTACAAAAACCAAAGAACATTGAGATTAGTATAGGCTAAGACTAGTTATGAGATGCGAGGGAACTGGTTAGAGGATGTTAGACAAGAAAAAGATTGTAGCATTATATTTAGTAGTGATTTAAATTCCTAAGCAGTGCTTAGAGGCTAGAAATAAGGCAAATAAAATGCTAAGTATTATTAAGAGGAATGTTAGTTACGAGAGTAAGGAAGTCATCTGTAAATTATATAATTCTCATGTTAGGCCTCACTTAGAATACTATCAGGTCATCCCGTAAGTAATGTCGTTTTTTACGATAGATTAAGTTTAAACTAGTCCTACTCGGTTTAAGCATAAATTTTCCAAAGGTTATATCTAAGAGGAGATCTATCGTATTTCGCTACATACTTTACAGACCTTGACCAGTGAAGATGTGTGTTTTGCTTTATGTGAACCCCTCATAAACATGGTGGTATCAGAAGAGCATATCAGGCATATAATGCTTTATGAGTTCAAAAAAGGGAATAGTGCTACTGAAGCAACGCGAAACATTCAGGAAGTTTATGGCAACGATATTCTGCATGCAGGAAATGTCAAAGATGGTTTCAAAAGTTTAGGAATGGTGACTGCTGTTTGACAGATGCAGCACGCTCTGGATGCCCTGCTGAGTTTGATGAGGACCTGCTGTTAGCCGCACTTGAAGAAGACTGTTCAACAACTGTCAAAGAATTGGCCCAGAAATTCAATATATACAGTACTAGATTAAAAAGTTTCAGTTGAGTTTTTTTTTGTCCTTCAAATTCTGATCTAAAAAACGACGTTACTTATGGGATGACCTGATACATTCAAGCCTGGTCCCCTCACCATAGACATGATATTGATATGCTTGAAGGTTTGCAACATATGGCAACCAAGCTTATCCCAATCTTAAGAAAATTGAAATACAGGGAAAGATTAAAGGAACTGGGTATGTTTAGTTTTGAGCTACAGATAGAGATATGATACAGATGTTCAAAATGTTTTCAGGTTTGAACAATTTAGATGTAAGTAACTTTTTCTTATTAGAGTGCGATGGAAGAACTTGAGAGCATAATTATAAAATTAGAAAACACTTGTAGATTGGATCTATAAAAATACTTTTTCAGTCAGAGTAGTAGATTTTTGAAGTGAGTTGCCATATGATATGGTAAACAGTAGCTTGTTAGTTAGGTTTAAGAAAAAGTTAGACACTTTTATGAAAGAGAGTTTATAAAATGTGTAAATAGTGTATATTTTTAACTTGAGTTATGTAGACTACTTTGATAGTTCTGTAAATAGTTTTATGTTAATTGACTGACTTGAAATTGTCATTTTATTATAAAATATAGCTTATGACTTGGATAACCTCAATAGGCTTAAGTGGCTTCATGTTTTTCAAATGAAATGTAACTAGCCTAGGTCAATAAAGGGAGGTTGAGTTTTTACAGCTACTTTTGTATATTTTTCAGAGATATACCTAAGAGGTACTCATAGCCGAGCCAAATAAAATGACTGGTATTCTTCATATGGGTTATGGTACCAATCCTGATAGATGACATTTAAAATATACCATCTACCTCTTTCGACTATGGCTGAAAAGCAAACAGAAGATGGACGAATGCATAACCTCCTCTTTTAGATCTATGTTGGGGCATAGGCCAATCACAATGTTTCTTTTTGCATAATAGTTGGTTTACAGTGTGAAATATATGGTAAACAGACTGCAGATTTCCATTGCTGGCTAATGGGTATAAATGAAACAAGTGTCGGGGGGGGGGGGAGGTAGAGGTTGTTATTCTTTAATGCTTCTTTCTGACTGTTTAAGGGTTAAGAAAAAGGATGCCAAGCTTTCCACTGGCATTGAGACACTTTATACAATATTAAAAATGTAACGGAATCATATTTTAATTTATATGAACAGAATAATATCTTTTAAAGGATTAATATTTTAATTTATACAAACAGAATGATATCTTTAAATTTTAACATAAATTTATTTTCTTGTGGAAACACTTTTCCACATGGCTCCCCTCCCAGAGTTGGTACTCGGGGGTTAGTTTGAAAAATCCTCTCAACTAAAAGTAGTTGGATGTAGGTTTTTATAAAGACAAAGATATTATTGAAGAAGTAGTTGGATATATTGTTACATAAAGACAAAAGAAATAGTTAAACAAAATACATCTACTTAGTACTTAATCCACTCTACTTATCAGTTAAATTTTACATTAAAAGTGATACTTATGCACTAATGAACACTTATAATTAACGGTCACTTGTGTGTCCTTCAGCACTTGGAGTGTGGTTTATTTAAGTCCACTTTTTTACACTGGTCTAAGTTCACTGTGTGCATACACTTTTAAATCATACGCAATTTTCTTATCAAACTTTAAGAGAACATAAATTTAGAGAAATGAATTTCCATGAACTATTGGACAAAGTACTTGAGTGAAATTGATACGAATTCTGCAAGGTTTAGAACGGATATTGTTGTTTTGAGAACTTTAAGAACTTTGGAATTGACTTGACTCTAAAGCTTGGAAGGTATAAAATTTCAGAGGTTACGTGTGGACATTGCTCAAGTTTCTGGATGTACACGTTGGTGGCTAATTGCCTCTGACATCAATCATTCCATGTCTCGAGTGTATTTCAATAATTTAGTACGTAGGGCATGGATGCACGGGTATTGCCTAAGCAGGTATGTGGAGTACGTGTGGTGGTAGCACTTGAACTGGAAATATGGTAAAAAAACAATTTGTAAATGGGATAAACCGACATTATGATTACTGTTCTTTGTTTTGTGTATTCAGTCTTTTTGAAGTGAAATCAAAGTGGCAGATGGCTCCAGTTTCGATTTCCAAACCTTCTGATTAGAAAGAACAGAATTGAATAAACGTTGTCCTGTAGAGCGATGCAGAGATGCAACACTCTCTTTGGTGGGAAGAGAAAGAGTGGCAATTTTCTTTTCCCAAATTCGTCGAGGTCATAAGCCGAGCTTGCATCATGTCCGAGGGACATAGGCAAGTTCTCCGTGACCTCATGTAAATTTGTAGAAGAAGGGGGATCCCTCGAAAAATCAGCGCAATGCTCACTACTCTTCCAAGTATGAGCAGAAGTTGCATGATTAGGGTCTTCATCTGGGATGATCTCATCACAGACCACTTCGCCAATGTTGGATATGAAGATATCCTTTAAGTATTCTCAGTATGTCGCTTCCTCACACCAACAAGGAAGTTTATACCATTTAATTAAGCTGACTGCGATATTTCGGAATAACCCTTCCTACCCTTGCTTCAATGGCATCTTCTCTCTTCTCTCAGTCTGTTGAGAGACGGGAATGCTTTTTCTTGGAAGGATATAAATTACTAGTTTTCCTTTTGTAGCCTTTATTTCCAAGGTTTGGAAACACTTTTTAAAATACTAGATTTCTTTTACACTACAGAGTAATTAGAGAATCAAATGCTTAACACAACACTTGTTTAGAGAGTCGTAAAACGAAAGAGAACCCAATTTAGTTGACTGACCACTCGAAAGGTGTGGCACGAACAATATCTTATGACCAGTTAGGTACAATTAATTTAAGGAGTCCACTAAAATGAAACTCAAATCCAAAATTCTGTTTTCTGTTAAACCAATATGGGACAATTCAAATTTTTTTTTTTTTTTTTTTTTTTTTTTTTTTAAATATTCACTTTAAAATTTTTTTTTTCTCCAAATTCCATAAATTACTATGCAGTACTTTGCAGAAATCGTTTCGTTACAAACAATAAACAATACGCAAATCCTGCATGCCATAAAAAAACAAACTTGCAATTTCTTTGCTCTTACAAACAAAAAAAAAAAAAAATTGAATTAAATTGATTGTAAACACGGACAAACAAAAAAAATCATTTTTAACTCACCAACGAAGAATTAAATTGTTTACAACAAAAAATATAGTTAACATATCCATACATACATACACACATATATGTATACTGAAAATACTGCAAGAGAAAAAATCATTTTACACTCACAACGAACAGTGAACTGTTTACGAACAATAAATATATATGTACTGCAATTCACCTATATGTTTATATATACACAAAACTGATCTTCTTACAACAGAAAATAATAATAATAAGAAAAAGTAAATTTTTTTTTTCGTTATTCCCTTTCCCTCCTTTTTTCCATCTTGAAAGAACGTTTGTTTTCGTTTCTGAGCCCTCTCCAATGCCGACGATTTCGTTGGGCAGAGTCAAATGCGTTCGACTCTCCACGATCCGCCAATGGGAAACCGTTTCTGAATGAGATGAGTTTACAGAATCTAATAAGTTTGACTTCTGTAATTTCTTACTTCTATTTTGAAGATGTTTCGAAGTTTCTTTCAGTGACCCAACCAATTCCAATGCGGTTCGTCCATTTTTCGTTGACGATCAAAGTCTTTCAAAATCTCCAAATTCCGATAATTTCGTAGTGCAGAATCGAATGCGTTCGATTCAACGTAACTTCTCCAATGATCTGTTGTGGAGATTTATATCAATGCTGCGAGTTGCGTGTGACGTTTCCCCGAGAAATTAAATTCGTAAATTCCTCTCCACGTGCCCATTAATAATTGTCATTGTGTTGGTCGAAACAGACGGCAATATAAAGGTCCTCTCTTCTAAACAAGCGAGTGATTCCCGGCTCAAATCCAACCTTCGTTTCAGATGCGTTGACTTCCTTGTAGTGGGGTTTCTGACTGAACAAAAAAGGTTTTCAAATCCTGGCTGGCATTCGTCGACAAATGTCGGGGGTGGGGTGGGGTGGGGTGGGGGTAGAGGGTTGTTATTCTTTAATGCTTCTTTCCACTGTTTTAAGGGTTAAGAAAAAGGATGCCAAGCTTTCCACTGGCATTGAGACACTTTATACAATATTAAAAATGTAACGGAATCATATTTTAATTTATATGAACAGAATAATATCTTTTAAAGGATTAATATTTTAATTTATACAAACAGAATGATATCTTTAAATTTTAACATAAATTTATTTTCTTGTGGAAACACTTTTCCCGCACAAATATCCCAAAACGTACCATAACTGCTTGATTCTCAAGTTTACTAACGGATAATTTGTACCCTTGAGATGGTCAAGGGTAAATTTAATTTCTAAAAAGGACTTTAATAAAAATTATAATTTATTATATATGAGCATTTATAATTTTTTCCTCTTGACAGTAATTGAAAAAGGGTCCCCTTTTACGCCAAAACATTTTAGTTTTGCTCAAGTGTTGATGGGCTATGAAGAACCTTATGAAACCAGTAGGATATCGTCAATTGTAAGTATTAGTCAGATTCATTACCTAGACTCATTATCTTCATGTCTCTTATTTTAAATGAAATTTGCCAGAATGAACTAAATAACTGGTCTGTTGTTTAATCTTAAGAGTAAAATTAAAGTTTTGAGTTTGAAGAAATTAGTTGACCTTGCATCTTTTATCTTCGTAGCACATAAAACCTCTGCTTAGATTATAACAGAACGTGTCCTGCATCGGAAAAGCTTGTAGATTATCGAAGAGATCTCTCTGTTGGTTTTCATTATGGATCACCATTTGTCCATGTTTCTGATAGGACATTCTGATTATGGTCAGAATAGGAAACGCAAGAGCTCAGAATAGATCATATTTTTGTTAGGCAAATAAACAAAAACCCAACCACTGACCAAGAGAGCCATCTTGGTTATAGGACGAGTACAAAGCCTTTGCTTGCCCACTGAAGTCTCGGTGTTGGACTCAGAGGTGAAGCTCTGGGTTCGCTTCCAGCTGCTGGCTCTTGGGTTAGGTTGGGTAGGTCACTCATCCTGTCAATGTTCAGGCTCGAGTAACTCATGGGGCACTCTCCCCCCTATGCAGTAGGAAATGAATTTCTAAGCTGTTAACCCTTCTTATACCCCTTGTTGGGGTCATGATAAGGAGTGTATTTTTTGTTGGATATCTCTTTCCTAACAGCAAAGGTCATAGACAGTCCCCTTTTATGCTGGAAACCACCATATTTTGAATTGTCCCAATTTGAATACGTTTTGATAAGGTTGAGTGTGCGATCGATTAGATTTAATTTGCTTCAGATTAAAAGTGAAATAAACAAACTAAAATGTTATTGCACTAAAAACTTCGTCCATAGGATATAAGATGAATAAAATGGACTCTTCTTAGGCTTACTAATAGACTAATAACACAGGCCTGCGAATGAGAACTTTGTAAGAGTTGTTTTCTTACTAATAACTGATTTTATATATCGGTCATCCCATAAGTAATGTCGTTTTTTAGATCGGAATTTGAAGGACAAAAAAAAAACAACTGAAACTTTTTAATCTAGTTTATATTTTCCATCGGAATCAATGACACTCTGCCAACGTCCTACAAGCTTTTCAATGCCATGTTTATAAAATTCAGGCGGTTTTGAGGCAAAAAACGTACAAAGACTGGTGTGCAGGTCATCTAAAGAAGTATACTGTTTCTCGTCAAGATAGTTTTGCAAACTCCTGAAGAGATGATAATATGAAGGCGCAAGGTATGGAGGATGTGGAAGTTTTCCCACCCAAGCTCCTCAATTTTTGCAGAAGTGATCCAACTGGTATGAGGACATGCATTGTCGTGGTGGAACACGATTCCTTTCCGATTAACCAAAGAAGGTCTCTCTTCTTTTAGTGCAGTGTTCAATCGATCCAGTTGTTGACAGTAGACTTCAGCGGTGATTGTTTGGTTGTGTGGTAAGGTTTCAAAGTGTATTACACCACCTTTATCCCACCAAACACTAAGCAACACCTTCCGAGGGTGAAGATTTGGTTTTGGCTGTGGTGTCGCTGGTTCTCCGGCACAAACCCACTGTCGACGGCGCTTAACATTCTGGTACAGTATCCACTTTTCATCACCAGTCACTAAACGATGCAAAAACGGATCTTGGAGTTCACGGGAATGAAGAGCTGTGCTAATGTTTACCCGCACCCTCAGATTGTCGACCGACAATTCATGTGGCACCCATTTTCCTAACTTAGGCACTTTCCCCGAGTTGTTGCAAATGTCGATGGATGGTGGACGGGGATGAATTGAGTTTCTGGGCCAATTCTTCCACAGTTGTTGAACAGTCTTCTTCAAGTGCGGCTAACAGCAGGTCATCATCCAACTCAGCAGGGCGTCCAGAGCGTGCTGCATCTGTCAAACAGCAGTCACCATTCCTAAACTTTTGAAACCATCTTTAACATTTCCTCACATGCAGAATATCATTGCCATAAACGTCCTGAATGTTTCGCGTTGCTTCAGTAGCACTATTCCCTTTTTTGAACTCGTAAACATTATATGCCTGATATGCTCTTCTGATACCGCTATGTTTATGAGGGGTTCACATAAAGCAAAACACACGTCTTCACTGGCCAAGGTCTGTAAAGTATGTAGCGAAACACGATAGATCTCCTCTTAGATATAACCTTTGGAAAATTTATGCTTAAACCGAGTAGGGCTAGTTTAAACTTAATCTCTCGTAAAAAACGACATTACTTATGGGATGACCTGATAATTCAACTACACTGATTTCGAATAAGGTGTCCATTTTCTTTCTATCACGTAAGGATTTTCTGCAAACTGGAAGGGATAAAACAACAACAACAACAACAACAACATAAATAAATATTATTTATTTCAATTTACATTAGGTACCTATTTCGCTTTGTTATACTAATTACAAATGCAAACAACTTTAAAAAGAAAGAAGACTATTAACGTCAATTACATATTCATCTTTATTTGTCCTGAGTTTTTTTGCTTTTTAGTCTTGAATGTACGCCCTGTTCCTTTTCTTTTATGTAATAATTCTGGAGTATCCCGTTTCAACAACTAACAGTAATCAGCCATCATGCTGATGTCCCACGTTCTCTGATATCTCTTCTCCATTTCATATGAAATATTACATTTTATGAAAAATCTGTGTGTGATGGCGAAAAATTAATATTAATTTCAGAATCAGTGTGCAAAAATTACTATATATGTGATAAAATATTTTGGACAACAAAACCATTGCAGGCCTGTGTAATCATCCTCTGAAATATTACAAGTGAATATTTTAGTTTTGAATGATATTCCAGAGAGTGTCGGATGGAAACAAAACATCACCTAAAAAGAATACGCAATTGAAGTGCGAGAAGATCACCTCATATCTCGAGGAAGACAATGAGACGCACTGTATGAATTCTTTTGAGGCTTTTCAGTCATTTTCTAAAACATCGGCAAACCCTTCCTCAGACACATCCTTAAAGGAGGTCCGTGAAGCAGCAGCAGCAGCAATTTTAACTGAAGCCCCTTCACCAGGTTAGATTTGGACGCCTTTTAGAAGTTAAAAGAATTCATTTATCCATTAAGAATATAAATTTTCTTACGTTATAAAAATACGAGGGATACGTCGTGGTCACATGGTAACGCCGCTTACCGTTAGATCAGTTAAAAGGTTGAGCGACGTTGGATCTTTTAAGGAATTGGATGGTTGACAGCCGCCGTCTGCTTTTCAGAGGAGGAACGTTCCTAAACTGGTTCGTATCCCACGTAAAGCCGTAGGTCCCAACTGTTACCCGATGGGACAGGAGACTAGAAGGAACATCTTTGTCAGTCCACTTCCTCTCATCCACCTGATAAGCACCACTCTTTCCCTTCCGACGCTACTCTAGTATTTTCGGATCCTTCTCTCGGTTCAGAGAAGGGAAATTTATTTTTTTTAGCGGAGCGTGAATCCCGAGTGACGTTAAAAAACCTCAAACCTCATTACTTTTATAAGATACGAGCTAATGAGGTGTATTACATTTGTGCGTGAGAGTTTTCTCCAAACTCTTATCGTATACCAGTAATACTTAAAGGAAATTCGCGGAATGAAACGAAACGGGATTCACATTGTATCACATTCCAGGAGACTGGTACCGGACCTGAGGTTTTTATGAGGTTCTCCTGATAGAGAGAAGAGGGTTCTTGGATGGGTTAGATAACAGAGGTTCTGAAACGCGGGGTAATTACCGCCAAGGGGGTAATTTGGGTATTTCCGGAGGTAATGGAGCAATTCTTAATATGGTAAAAATTTCAACATTAATGTCCGAGTCACGAAAGAGACGATTAACCCTTTGAGGACCATGGTCAAGTATACTCGATTTCTAAAAATTGTTCATTCAGGACCGTGATCGAGTATACTAAACAGTTTCAAAGTAATTTCAGTTATTTTCAGTAATTAATTTTTCCACTTTCTTTACAACTTCGGCATTGCAAGTATGTGTGGGGGTAATGAGATTAGTTGAGATCAGGAAAAGGGGTAACGGGGTCAAAAAGTTTAAGAACCACTGGCCGTTAGAATGATTCAATGTTGTTTACCACACATTTTTTTTGGAGTTTCTTTTTTTAAGCCTTTAACTGCTGCATTTGAATGTCGTTATTGAATCAATGTGTTGGGTTTCAGTAATCGACGGAAAACTCAAATCGAGTATACTCGATCAGTGCACCTCAGGAAGTTATGAGATTCGAGTATACTCGCTAGACAGTTAAAGGGTTAAAATTCATCAGGACTTTTGTGGTACTTTCAGGGGTCATCTACATGAATTATTCTATTTTTGTGTGGATTGTGTAAATTGGTACAATTCTTCAGTCTCATAACTCTTCTTTTTTATAAGTTGTTATAGATACACAGGGTGTTTCAGGTCGACCCTAGAAATACCAAAATATCAAATACCAAATACAAACTACGAATTAATTCCACCAATTTCCATATTTCTAGGGCGACCTGAAACACCCTGTATATATATCATATATATATATATAATATATAATGAATAACACGCTTGAGCACGCATGGTTATTTTATTGGGATTTGTGGATTCGAATCTTGGTGGGGGCATTTTTGTTTTATGCAAAAAAAAAAAAAAAAAAAAACGCGTGTTTACAAGAGAGAGATTTGAATTAAATGTTGCCATTACCTCGAGTGCGGTAGGGTTAACATCGTAAAATACTTTTTGATGCGAAAACGTTAGTTGTTTGCTCGGTCACTTAAATATACGACAGGTTGTGTTAATTTACGGCACTTCGTAACGTGATGGGGAGGAAACACCCAACGATTTAAATTTAAAATTAATTATAAGTCTTAAAAACATTCAACGGGAAATCGTTGAAGTTATAATTTAGCACTGTTAATTACGTAGGATTCTGGTTTTTCTCTCCGCAGTATTCTCAGTGCGTGTCAAGGTCTTGGTTTCAGGAAAATTCCTGTGATCGGAGCGTTAAATGTATTGAAAGAAACGTTTTGACTGTGTTGAAACACTAATTTATTAGTCGTTTTAACAGTGTACTTTTGTTGAAGACTTCAGTTTGAAATTGTAAATGTATTTACTTCATAGTTAACTTGAGTAATTTTTAATGGATTTCTTTTTTCTTAGGCAAGAAATTAGAGAAAGAAATTCTGTATGTGGAAGAACTGAACGAAGAGGATAAGCCACCTCTCTCTGTGAAACAGTTACCCGATGGAACGGAAGACTCGAAGGAGCATCTTCGTCAGTTCACTCCTCATCCACCTGATAAACACCACTCTTTGCCTTCCGACGCTACTACTCCTTCAGTATTTTCGGATCCTTCTCTCGGTTCAGGGAAGGGAAATTTATTTTCTTTAGCAGAGCGTGAATCCCGAGTAACGTTTCCTCGTAAGGACTCGAGGAAAGACAAACCAATGATTCCCGTTTTTCAGCTCACGCTCGACAGTTCCTATGAAGAAATGGGAGAAGAAGAAAGGGACGTAACATCGTCGTCAGATTCTACTTTGTTAATAGATAATCGCGTTACGGGAGAGTACACGCAACAGAATTCAAATTTAGACGATCCAGACTCCTTAAAAATGAAATCTCTAAAGATCAGGGTTCGCCCTATTGCGGAATTGTGTAGATCAAATCATGAAAGTTCCTCCCGCGGAAGATCGTTTAATCTTCAGAAAGTTGAGCAAAAGTTTTCTGTTAGGTCAAATAGGGATTTTGTTAGTAATTCACCCATTTACCAGAAAAATGAAATAGAGACTTTTTCAAGCACTCCCTTATTTCGAACCGTTTACAGGCCCGATAGACCTCATTTTGTAGCCCCTATCCTTAACAATGCTAATTTAAATCAGCGTAAATATTGTGACTCCAGTATTTATATAGACACACGACAGATACCCGTGCATTCTCCAACCTCATTTTCTTATCCACAAAATAGCATTCCCCAGACTTACAGGCCTCATTTACAGTCCACAGGTGGAAACCTAAAGACTGGTGTGTTATCATATGGCCCCCTTTATAATGCTTCAAAACATTTGCTTAGAAATGACACACGCATTAGCGCTAATCCCTTATTTATGAATAGTAAATCGACCGTGAGTAATTTGCGTAGAAGTGCTTTATCTAATGCGAGACAATTTGTTATACAAAACAGTAAGGAAAGTGCGAAAAGCCGTCATAGTTTTGAAGTCGATCCACTAACTTCGCGCAAGCTTCAGAATAATAACTTCTCCCACGTAGACTCGCCGGAAAGGTTGAAGCCATCGGGCGTACAAAAAATACAAAAGGAATCGGGTCTGAATATTGCCAAAACTGTCGTCTCGAACCATCAGGAAAAATGGAACGAACAAAGTGTTAAAATGGAAACTGTCACAAAAGATACGAAGGAACCTAGATTGAATGCGGAGAAAGAATTTTCCCCAAACACACTGAGTTCTAAAGATAATCCCGTTCTCGCACCTTCTTCCGCCGCCCGCTTAAAGGGGCCATCGTACGTGAGAAATTCTCTCTCTCTCCCCACGTCTGATAAAATTCTCAACCAGGTTATCGATCCTTCTCATCCCACCGTAATGTCTCCAGTCTGTTCCTTAAATGTAGCGAGAGTAGACTCCATTTCGGAAGAAGAGTGGCTTAGTATTAAAGAAGAGCCTTTGGCGGAAATTTCCTCCATCTTGACCGAAGACGAAGATTCAAGCACCTTAACCACAAACACAAAATCGAAGAGACAGAACACTGAGGAACATTTACTCGTGAACACCATTCCAAATGTCGCTTTTTCACTTTTGAATTCACAAATGTTTTTACAGAGACCTCAAACTACCGAAGTTACTTTGGACACCTTCAAACCAGTTAATCAAGCCGTGACGTTGACCCCGAAATCGTGCGATCGAAATCCCGTCGTTTTTCTCAACCTCGGCGTCTTCAATTTAAAGGTCCTCGAGCCTTTTAACTTCAGTTCGTTCTTTGGCTTTGTCGAAGTCTGCGACGAAAAGTACGGAAAAATCCTCGGTGTTCGAGTGGAGAAGAAAGGCAATTTCATTTACTTGCCAGCGGAAGGAAAAGTTCATTTTTTGAACCGTTTCTCGTTTGGTGGCAATAGAAGCATTAAAATAACGGACTTTACATTAAAGGAATCGGTATTAAATTTTCTCCGTAGCAAAACTTTGTAATACGCGGGACTATATACGCGGCATAAGTCATCTAAAATATGTTTATCCTTTGCGAAATTTATTCTGCGAACGTTTGTTTGATGTTAAGCGCATCATGGATGAAAACAGAATCGTGGAATTTATATCATTAATAATAATGACCAAAAGCAGTTTCAGTAATTATGGATAAATCTGCTACGCGGTACGATCGTTTACAAAAGGGGATCCAATGGGCCGCACCTTTCTTTACGACTCAGTGTATCCCGACTTTTGTAAACGATGGTACATACGATAAAACTGGTAATATCCAGAACCCCAATTTTTCTACACAACACACACAGGAGGAGGAGGAGGACGCGGAGGAGGACACGAACTACGAGAGACACCTTTATCCCGAGTAATCACAGAATAAAAGTGGTTGGGAAACCTTTAAACTTTCCACGTATCAAGCCCAGTCCCAAAACCACCGAACCACAGTACCTCTTCATAATGGAGTAGAAAATAGTAAAACTAAAAGACGAATCTTTTAAACTTTTAATCTTAAAGCAATTTAAAATGTTATCGTGGCTATTTTTATGAGTAACATTTTTAATGTTTCCTGCAGTTAATTTTAATTAAAAATGTATGAGCACGTTTCGCCATATTTTATTCTATCGAAATGTATGGAATAGATTTTATTATTTTATATTTTGTTGACAAATAAATTTTTTATAAAATCTCTCTCTTTTACCCAAATTAGAGATTCGAGTTTGATTATAAGACACACTCTAAACCAGTAATTCCCAACTTTTATTGCCCTCTGTTCTTTTGCAGCACCCTTTTCTTTCCCTACCCTCTAACACCACGTAACCTCAAACTGAGTCTACAGTGTCCGTATGGAAGTAGTAAACCGCAAATGTTGTTTCATTTGAAATTTCCTTATCTTCAGTAAGTTTTAATTTCAGTTACTTAATTTTGTCACTTTCATGAAGTTTCGTATCACCCTCTTTGAGAAGCGCTGTGGTACGTAGCGAGGCTAAGCGATGTTGGGTTTGTTCGTACAGTAATGAGATGGGTGACTGTCCTCTGCTCCCAGATGATGTAGTGACCCGTGGTTCGGGTCCCACGTAGAGCTATAGGTCCCCTCTTGTTGGTTAGCCGATCAGCCCACCCTGATCGAGGAAGCCGGCGGCACGCAGGTAACTGATCGCCCCTCTCCAGAGTGGACCAGAGGTTCAGCGCACTAGTGATGTGTTGTGTTCTCTGTTGTGCTATAGCGGTACAGTCTGTCATAATGTGTTCAATTGTTTGTGGTGTGTCCTGGCACAGGTGGCAGGTGTCGTCTGTCTTTATATGTCTGTAAGTTGGGGTGATGTCCACATCGGAATCGTGCTAAGTTAACTCGATCCGATCTGCTCAGGCTGATCTCTGACCTGTTAATGGGTGGCGGCTTCGCACCTAGGACCGCATTCGGACCGAGTCGTGTGTGTGTGCGTGCGCGCGCGCGCGCATGAATTGTGTTCCCCTCGTCTAAATGTTCCCTAACTTTCAGTATTTTTGTTTCTGTGTACAGGTGTTCTATTGGTGTTATTTGAGTGCATCCTGTAATGATACGAAGTGCGTTGTTTTGTATTGTCTGTAAGGTGTTTATGTGTGTGAGATGATGATGATAAGGTAAGCTTGTTATCTATGGGTGTTGGAATGTCATGCATGTATAAGTTGAACAGTGTTGGTGAGAGAACAGAGCCTTGAGGGACCCCGTTCGGAAAAAGCTTGCTTGCTTTTGGATGACTTGCCGTTAAATGTGACATGTGAGTATCTTCCTGAAAGATAGTGCTTAGCCACCTTTTGGTGTTATTGTGCATGTTTGTGTTGAGTATTTTGTTTATGAGAGGGAAATGTGAGATAGCATCAAATGCTTTACTGATGTCTATTGTTGCTAATAGTGTACGTTGAGCTGGTCGTCTGGAGTTGATGCCATCCACGATGTGCTGCGACTTAAGTACCTCGCAGCACATCGTGGATGGCATCAACTCCAGACGACCAGCTCAACGTACACTATTAGCAACAATAGACATCAGTAAAGCATTTGATGCTATCTCACATTTCCCTCTCATAAACAAAATACTCAACACAAACATGCACAATAACACCAAAAGGTGGCTAAGCAACTATCTTTCAGGAAGATACTCACATGTCACATTTAACGGCAAGTCATCCAAAAGCAAGCAAGCTTCGAAGGCTTCGATAGTGGTATGTGTAGGTTGGTGATTTGTAAGATTAGTGTTTCTGTTACTTTGGAAGGTGTGCATAGTAAAGTAATGGGTCTATAGGAAGCTGGTTCGGTTGGATTTTTGTTTGGTTTCAGTAGTGTAATTCAGTAGTGTAATTCCATATGGAATTATTACACTACTGAAACCAAACAAAAATCCAACCGAACCAGCTTCCTATAGACCCATTACTTTACTATGCACACCTTCCAAAGTAACAGAAACACTAATCTTACAAATCACCAACCTACACATACCACTATCGCCTACTCAACATGGATTCAGACCTCACCACTCAACCACGACATTACTTACTAACCTCACGCAGCACATCGTGGATGGCATCAACTCCAGACGACCAGCTCAACGTACACTATTAGCAACAATAGACATCAGTAAAGCATTTGATGCTATCTCACATTTCCCTCTCATAAACAAAATACTCAACACAAACATGCACAATAACACCAAAAGGTGGCTAAGCAACTATCTTTCAGGAAGATACTCACATCGTCACATTTAACGGCAAGTCATCCAAAAGCAAGCAAGCTTTTTCCGAACGGGGTCCCTCAAGGCTCTGTTCTCTCACCAACACTGTTCAACTTATACATGCATGACATTCCAACACCCATGGAATTATTCCATATTATTCCATATATCAGGAATAATAGTGTGTTGGTATGAATATGTGCTGATATTTGTGAGAGCTAGTATTCTCTGTGGGGCCCAAGTGTTTAAGGTGTATGTTAGATATGTTGTCTGGTCCAGTAGCCTTCGAATTCTTAATGTGTTTGATGATCTTGGTGGTCTGGTCTGTATTGAAGGGTGTAATGGTCGTGTCGAGTCTGTAGGTTTTCTTGTGCCTGGCTGTTTGTCTGTCTGCGTGTTTCTGATTGTTGTCTCTGTTTAAGTGACTTATCTTTGCGTAGTGATTAACTAGAATGTTAGCTTGTGTATATGTTGGGATATTATTTTGGCTGCGACAGATAGCCGCGTGTGAGGTGTGAATGCCGCTGTTAGAGTGGGTAATGCTGTTTATGGTCTTGTGTAGCCTGGGTGTATCTGTAGAGTGGTTTAGTGTTGTTATGAATTCCCTAAATGTTTCTGTTTGTTTTTCTTTGAGTTTATTTATTTCTGTGTTGAGCTGTTGTATCTGCTGGTTTATGGCTTCTGTTTGTGTGTTATGTTTGAGGTTGTTACGTTGCCTTATGAGGTGGGCTATTTCTCTAGTGTAATTTGGGTTGTATTTCCTAATGTTGCCCTTGGGTATGTATTTGTTTGCATTATTGATGATCTGATTAAATGTCTTGAGTGTTGTATTGATGTTTATGATGGGTGTGCTGTTTAATGTGGTGAATTGTTCCCAATCAGCTTTCTTGTAATTTCTGTAAGTGTGCCTAAGGATGTTGGGGCAGAGTGTAGAACATGTAATAATTGATGGGCAGGTGGTCTGATGACAGTTGTTTTTCTGTTCTCCAGTGTGTGTGTGTGTTGCTAGTTAGGGGGAACAGAACGTTATGTCTGGGGAGGAGTTTGAGTATCCTGCTTGATGTGGTGTGTGTGTATGTTCTGTATTAAGAATGAAGAGGCTGTTTATTTGTGTGACGATGTTGGCGCCTCTGGTGTTGTTTGGTTGTGCAGGTACCAACTAGTGTCTTTTTCGTTGAAGTTTCCTCCCAAGATGACATTAGTGAGAGAGGCCACATTGTGTAACTGTAGATTGTAATTGGTTGGCACGTGAGGTGAACTATCTGGTGGGATGTAAATGTTGATTAGTGTGGTGTTGTGTTTTGCGCGTGTTTTAATGTTAACTCCCTATATTTCTATCGTGTTATCTGCTTCGATTGTGTTTGTAATATTTTGGGTGGCATCAATGTAGCTAATGCTTTTACATATGTAAGTGATGAGTCCACCCCCGTGACCCCAAGTACGATCTTCACGGATCGCCGTGAAGTTAGGTCCCCCTCTATATGACCTTTGTTCAGGAGATTAACCCCCAAAATTATAATCTTCAAACGTTACTCGCATAACACCCGACGAAAACAATACATATAAAGTTGTACGAGATAATAAGTTTGGCTGCAACATAAATTTGGTATTGATTTGAATAGACTGATTTTAGTCTTCCTTTATGTTAATAAAGTTGATAAAAGTTTTGTTAAGCTGACAATGCACAATGTTAAATGTGTGTGTATTGACAAGACTTCAAATCGGAGGCCAATATTTTGTCTTGATACGAAACCTGCACACACTTGTGTATGTACCATCTATTCTCGTAATCATTGTCGGAATACACTGGACCGTAAGCGGGTGTGGCCCATTGTATCCCGACTATTCGAACTAATAGTACATTCCTTCGCACATGCTACCAATACCAAACGCACTGCTCTATCACCAGTGAGTTTCTCAGAGCACTTAGGATATACGACCTCAACATTTGGATGATAAGACCGAGTACCGTAAGTTATTTTTTAGTTCAGTTGGGTTATGATTCGGAGTTCATAAATTCGGCATTGAATTGTGCAAGATCTTTTTAGTAAATCTGTTGTTGTTAAGCAGACTGGAGACAGTATTAAGTTTCGAGTTGGCTTCGATTTTGATGTTAAGAACTTTGAGAATTTTTTAAATTGCCACTACTGCAACTGTAGTAGCAATTTAAAAAAATTCTCAAAGTTCTTAACATCAAAATCGAAGCCAACTAGAAACTTAATACTGTCTCCAGTCTGCTTAACAACAGCAGGTTTACTAAAAGGATCTCCTTGCACAATTCAATGCCGAATTTATGAATTCCGAATCATAACCCAACCTCATCCAGTTGATTGAGAGGGCGAGGGATTCCTAGCTGTGTGCACTTTCTCTTGTAGGCACTATCCCAAAAAATCGAGAAATATATTGGTGAAATCATGTATTCGGATTTATGGTTGTGTCAACCTAAGTATAGTTTATCAGATAGTAATCACTATGCTGTTTTGTTAAGCACCGTGGTAATTTCGATTATCGTGTGAATTGATGATGATGATCAGGTGGTTGCTGAAATTTGTAATTTGGTAAGAAGATCGATCCAAAAATCTTATTTTAAATATTGGATGATCAACTGTTCCATATTTTCAAAAAATAAAAATAAGTGGATTAATTTACGTTCATAAAACTTCGTACGCACATTTTATTCTGCTCATTGAAGCGCGAATTTCAAGATTGGCAGTATGTATTCCTATGTAAAATTAAATTTTAGGAGGGGTTTGTTTTCTTGAACTTTTGCTAAAAATCACGTTTAAGTGTTCAAATTTCCACTTTTTCGTTTTCTGGTTATGTACAGAACAGCTGTGCAGGACATACACTGTAGTACAAATGTAACATATCGGTTTCTTACCAAACAAAACCATTGTAACAGCTGTTATAGGCTACCAGAGTTTCACTGTGATAATTTTCTATGTTTCAGATACGAAGATCGTGTAGCCACCATGGCTAAGCAAGGACGAAAGACCAGAGAAAGTTCTGGTTCAAAGCTGAGTGATCTGGTGGGTCCAGGCAAGCAGTTATTTCCCACAGAAGTTCCAACCTGGAGAGCTGTGTTTCAGAGAGGAATCCTCCTCCAGGAAGAGAAGCTGCTTCTGGATGATATGAAGAGAGCTCAGTACCCTCTGCAAGATATGGCTAAGGACTTGGCATCACTGGTACTGGCACAGTGGCGCAAAAGCAATGCCAAGTTTACTCCTGTGATCATTCAAGAGAGATCCATTGCCAGGAAGATTCTTCTCAGGTGAAATGAAATGAATGACCTAGTGAATGGCAGAGTGAAGGCTGCAAAGAGAGAGAAGAGAATATCTGAACTTGATACATTGTTTGACATAACAACCTGCAGACATGATATCACTATGGAAAAACTATACACGCTTACAACATGGTATCGTATGTGGTACCTTTACTTCTTAATTAAATATAAATTGTTAATTAATTGAATTAAATATCTACAAAATTGCCTCGGGATTGGCGACATAGCCTATTGGGAATGAAATAATTGCCATACGTACATAGAACCCATATGTAGGCATCGGGCCTGCATAACAAGAAAATCAAATTTATTATTTCGTGTTCAAAATTTTCCACTCCCAACTCATGAAAATTACATCGAGAGACGAGTCAACGAACTTTGCGAAATCAGCACATAATAAAAATACAAAGATTATATTATATCGGCTCGCTTGGAGCTGCTTATGTTACAGCGATGCTTTAAGCAAGGAAGATGTCCTTTATCTTCCTATAAGTTCTGAGTGAAATCCTCTTGATATAAAACTTAATAACTATAAGAAGGATAGGCCTGTTCCTTCAGGTGTTTAAATAGTGACTGCCTATATTAGTTACATCGAGTCAACTCATTGTAGCTCCATCGTACCACGGCCCTACATCGAAAAAGATCGTCGCGCCCTACATCGAAACAGAAGCGAGGCCCAACGAAATAATAAGGTAAGGCAATTCCTTTCTTTACGATTAGGCAGCGCAAATACCGAAGGCAATTAAACATAAAGAGGTCCTTTGAAGACCTACATATACATAACTCTCTAACGAAAAAACATAGGGCTTTTGTCGTTAACTCTCTACTGAAATCTGCTGGAAATTTCCAACGGATGAGGGTATCAGGCAATCAACCCATAGCCCTATATAGTTTTTCACAATCACTCTCTATGGAACTGAAGCATCTGGCTGCTCTGGCTGTGCTGCTAGAGTTCATGTCAACTGTGACTGTCCTCTGCCTCAGAAGATTTCAAAGCTAGAGCTAGAGTGGCTCCATTACCAAAGGATCAAACCTCAGACGTTTCTGGCTTCCGGATGGCATCTGTTGATGTGAAGGAAACAGTGAAGCAGGTGAAGGCTGCTAAGAGGAAGGAGGAAGAACAGAAGGCAGCTGAGAAGAGAAACAGAAAAAGGAAGAAGAAAAGGAGCTATTGCTTAGAGCTGATGATGGTGATGATGATGAAGATGAGGTGGCTTCCTTGCAAGAGTTTCCAGGCAGAGCAGCTCCTACTGCTGGCACAGATTTTTCCAGTACTGCACCAGGCACAAGCTCCAATGTCAACACTGGCAAAGTCTCCACCTCTGCCAGGAGGAACTACATGGATATCTCAAGCACTGCTGCGGCTGCAGTCAGGTTCAAGGTGGCAAACACTCCTGCAGCAGCCATTGCAATTGTTTTTTGCAAGATCTCATCAAAGCTGGCCATCTATCTGCTGATAAGGCATATCTAGCTGTTGACAGGATGAAGATGTGGAGGGGCAAGGAATCTGTAATAGGTGCCTCGGTGGAGGCCCTGGAGAAAAGGACAGAGGGAGAGGAGATCAAGGGAATTTTCTTTGATGGAAAACAAGATAAAAAGACAAAGATCATAAGGTACAATGAAGAAACTGGCCGCTTCCATCCTGATATTACAGCTGAAGAGCACTATAGTGTTACCTGGGAACCTGAGGGGAAGTATCTCTTCTATTGTACACCAGAAGAACCTGAAGGAAATGAGAAACCTGCACTGAAGATAGCTCAGGCTCTATTTGAGTGGATTAGTGCTCATGGTGCTAAAGATACTATTGTGGTCCTTGGTGGTGACTCCACCAACACAAACACAGGACCTGATGGAGGAGCCATCACTCACTTGGAGAGACTGCTAGGTCACAAGTGTCACTGGCTGATATGCCAGTTGCATATTAATGAACTCAGCCTCAGGCACATGATCATCAAGCTTGATGGTTCCTACACGCACAAGTCTGGGTTCAGTGGCCCAATAGGAAAACTTTTGGAGAAGATCAATGATATACCTGTCAACTTTAGCTTCAAGGCTTTGCCAGGAGAAGAAGATATAATTGAACTGCCAGAAGACATTGTACAGAACCTTAGCACTGACCAGAAGAACTGCTACCTACTGATCAAAGCTCTCAAGACAGGAGATTTGAGCAAGGAAGTTGCTTGTCTGAAGTGTGGCCCACTGAATCAGTCACGCTGGCTGACTACAGGTGAGGCTCTGTTGATGCTGTGGATGAGGCAGCATGGTCTGAAGGGGAAGGTGTTGAAGAAGCTGGAGGTGCTGCTGAAGTTCTGCCTGGACTTCCACTTTAAGATGTATTTTGAGATCAAAGTGAAGCACCACACGAGGTATGGACCTCACCATATTGTGACCGCTCTGGGACTACTGAGAAGCCAGACCTCTCAAGTCAGGAACATAATCACTCATGTGATTATCTGCCACACCATGCAGTGGTACGGCGAGACAAAACTACCACCAAACTGAGGGTAGTTTTTGATGGCTCAGCCAAGGACAAAGGTGGTGTGCCCTTGAATGACTGTTTGGATGCTGGGCCAAATTTAAATGCAGATTTATTTTCCTTGTTATTTAGATTCAGGTTTGGTAGAGTAGCATTGACTGCAGATGTGAAGCAAGCCTTTTGCGGATAAAGTTAAAACCAGAGGACAGAGATGCAGTAAGTTATCTGTGGGTGGATACAAAAGACTTGTTGGAAAATTAACCTAAGGTTCAAGCCAATCTATGTATTTTCGCCGCAGGACTTTTGGCCGCCGGACTTTTCGCCGCAGGACTTTTCGCCGTATGAATTTCGCCGCAAGGAATTTTCGCCGCAAAGAATTTTCGCCGCAAAATATATAATTTGTATAGATATATAAATATAAGCCTACCAAATTTTCTGAACTCTCTAATACGTCGGGTTTGGATGACTTGGAAATTTTCATTTATTCATTCTCTTAAATAAGTGATTTCATGTACTTCATAGGTTTTGAACCCTTAGGTTTTTAAAAACTATTTTGATGGTTTAAAGTGATACTGCACATGCAACAACAGATACTGTCAAAGTTTTATAAAATCGTATTGGAAGTGTGAAATAAAAAACTGCAAGGCAAGAGTGCATACAATTTTAGAAAGTGACGCTAAAATAGTAATTTGCAAAACATTTGGTGAGCATAGTCATTCTGCAAACCCATCAAAGCCTAAAGTGTACGCCACAATAGCAAGTATGAAAACGACTGCTACTAACTCCCAATTATCTGCAAGATCACTAATTGCCGATGCTTCTGCAAGCCTAGATGATGCAGGTTGTTATCTAATGCCATCAATTGCAACTTCAAGAAATATTAGAAAATGGAGGCAAAAGAATATGGATATGTTGCAAAAGTACATAATAGAACGTAAACTACGCTAGGATCTTTAGGAGACATTTTTTAAATGAATCCATCAAATAAAACGTTAAAACTAACGAAAATATTACGACTTAACCTAACCAATCGTCAATTTATTTTTTATGTTTTAAAAATTGCAGGTTGTTATCTAATGCCATCAATTGCAACTTCATCAAGAAATATTAGAAAATGGAGACAAAAGAATATGGATATGTTGCAAAAGTACATAATAGAACGTAAACTACGCTAGGATCTTTAGGAGGCATTTTTAAATGAATCCATCAAATAAAACGTTAAAACTAACGAAAATATTACGACTTAACCTAACCAATCGTCAACTTATTTTTTAAAAATTCTTTTGCGGCGGCGAAAATTCCTTGCTGCGAAAATTCCTTGCAGCGAAAAGTCCGGCGGCGAAAAGTCTGGCGGCGAAAGTTCCGAACGCGGGTTCAAGCATATAGAATGAAGTCAGTGTTGTTTGGCCTCAGCTCTAGTCCATTTCTGTTGGCAGCTACTATGCAGTACCATTTTAAGAAATATTCTGAAGTCTATCCTAACACTATTAAACACATAAGGAAAAAATTGTATGTTGATGATTTGCTGTGTTCCGTGGATAATACAGAAATGGCTAAGCAGATATTCATGGAGGCTAGAGCTATAATGAGGGAGGCTGGCATGGAGCTTAGAAAATGGCAGACCAATCATTCGCAATTACAAGAGTTTATGAGTCATTCCTGTGTAGTACCTGATGCAGCAGAAAGTATTGAGGATTCTGGTATTAAGGAGTTGTGGGCAATAGACGCAAAGGTGCTAGTCATTGTTTGGCAGCAAGATGATGATTTGTTTACCTTCAATGGGAAATCTTTAGTAGAGCTGGCTGAGAATGAGACAAGGTGGACAAAACGTACAGCTCTTAGTTTGGCTTCAAAGGTCTTTGATCCTCTTGGATTCCTGGCTCCATTTGTGATAAATCAAAAATTTGGTTTCAGAGCCTCTGGGAGATTGGACTTGGTTGGACCAAGAGTTACCTGATCATATGGTGGTAAGGTGGAAATATTGGTTCAAAGAATTGGCACATCTTGGAGACATTGAAATCCCAAGATGGTACTTTGGAGAGTTGAACAATAGTCCAGACAATTTGGAGCTGCACATCTTTTGTGATGCAAGTGAGGAAGCCTATGCAACTTGTATTTATATAAGAGGCGCATTGCAAGAGGAAGTAAGTTGCAGGTTGGTTGCTGCAAAGAACAGAGTAGCACCTTTGAAAAGGCTTTCTGTTCCAAGGTTGGAATTGATGGGTGCAGTTATTGCTAGTCGGCTTGCAGTTATAGTGCAAAAGTCTTTGGCCCTCTCTGAAATTCCAAGCTATTATTGGACAGACTCCACTATAGTTTGGCACTGGTTAAGAAGCCAGGCAAGGAAATGGAAACCATTTGTTGCCAATAGGGTGGAGGAAATTCAAGCGCACACAGATCCCAAGCAATGGAAGCATTGTCCAGGCACCCAAAACCCCGCTGATTTACCAACACGACGAATTTCAGTGAAAGATCTTGCACAGTCAAGTTTGTGGTGGAATGGGCCGGAGTGGCTAAAACTTGGAAGTGAAAACTGGCCTTCTAATCAGCCTATTGTAGGAGAATGCCAGGTTGAAGAAGCATGGGTGAGTGAGGTGAGAAAATGCGCTGTGAACAGTTGTCAAGTTATGCAGCAGGACCCCATATTGAGGCTTGAGGACATTAGCAGTCTGAAAAGATTGTTAAGAGTGACAGCATGGGTATATAGATTTACCAACAACATTAAGGGAGAAACAAGAAGGGAAGGAATTCTGAACAGTAATGAGATTCAGCAAGCCAGGAAATACTGGTGGTATATATACAGAAGGAAAAATTTGGTGAAGAGAGAGAATTGCTCACCAGCCATCCATTACAGGTTCTACCAACCCATTCTGCGCTCAAGGGTTTGGATGTGTTTTGGATCAGGGCTTATTGAGAGTAGGAGGTAGACTACAGTTTTCTGGGCTTCCAGAGGAGAAAAGACATCCAATTTTGCTACCTTCTTGGGGAGCACTTTGTGGAACTTTTGATCCTGGATACACATCATAAGTTGTTACATGCTGGAATTAGAGAAGTGATAATAGAGATCAGACAACAGTTTTGGATTCCCAAAATTAGACAAGTAGTGAAAAAGGTCTTGCTAAATGTGTGGTTTGCAAGCGTTGGAGTGCAAAGCCTTATTATGAAAGGTGGTTCCACTTCCAAGAGAACGGTGTATCTATACTGCCCCATTTGATGTAGTGGGAGTAGACTTCGCAGGTCCAGTCTATGTGTATGAGCAAGGGGAGTCTAACAAAGGTTATATATGTCTTTTCACATGTGCTACCACCAGAGCAATCCATTTGGAGTTGGTAAGCAACTTAAGTAGTGATGTATTTCTTTTAGCCTTTAAAAGGTTTGTGAACAGAAGGGGTTTCCCAAATAAAATCATATCGGATAATGCAAAAACTTTCAAAAGGGCTGCAAAGGAACTCCAAGAAGTTTGGTCCTTGCTAAAAGAGGAGGGATTCGAATCCTACTTTTCACACCATGGGGTACAGTGGGGGTTTATTGTTGAGAGAGCACCATGGTGGGGAGGATTTTGGGAAAGGCTAGTGAGAAGTGTAAAGTGTCCATTAAAGAAAATTTTAGCTAATGCTCATTTGAGCAAAGAAGAATTCTGCACTGTTTTGTGTGAAGTAGAAGCAATGGTGAACAGTAGGCCTATCACCTTTGTTTATAACAGTATGCAGGATGCAGAGCCATTGACACCAAATCATTTTCTTTATGGTAAACGATTAACATCAAGCCCCAGTTTGCCAGAAGACTTACAGCCTATCCAGAGCACTCAAGAAGAGTTAACCAGAAGGTTCAAGTACCTTGAAGAGCTACAAGATCAGTTATGGAAGAGGTGGCAGATGGAATACTTGCCAGAACTCAATTATTACCCATCAGGCAATGTAAAGGGCTCCAATGCAAATTGTATTAAGGTGGGAGAAGTGGTAATGATTGGGGATGAAAGACCAAGGCAATGCTGGAAGCTTGACATAATTGAAGAGTTGTTTGTTGGCAAAGACAATTTAGTTACGTCTGCACTGGTAAAGACTTCAGGAGGAAAATTAAAGAGACCTATACAAAACTCTATGCTTTAGAAATCGGCAAAAACATGGGTAGTCAAGATGAAACATTTGAGTTACAGTCTCATGGAGAAGGCTTGGCTACATTTGCAGAAGGTAATGACAACAATGCCTCTTCGGTGGGGAGTGTTAGAAAATATAGAAGAGGAAGAGCCATTGTTGTCCCAAGGCGATATGATGACTAAGCTGATTGATGCAGCATTGCTTGTATATATTAAGTTAAGGTGTATATATATCCCTCTCATAATTGTCAGGTTAGTGAAAAATTCACTAAATTTAGAGCTAGCATTTTTGGGCTCTTGTGGCATCATTGTTTGGGCACTCTTGTGGCATCATTTTTTGGGGCGCTGCGCGTCCTTGCTACTCGTTTGTGAATGCGACACTTACAGGGCGTGGTCTCATAGAGAGCTCTCTTGCAATTCAGTTTGGTTGTTTAGGTTTAGATACAAGATTGTTGCATCGTGCAATGGTGCAGGTTGTGTTGTTGTTGCAAGGTTTAGAAGGAAGACCATAAATAGTGCCCCTTTGTTTTTTATCTTAATTTTATGCAACTGAGGCCTCAGGTAGGCCCACATCGAGTCAGCAACCCTGAGGTAGGACCTAATAGGACCTCCAAGTCCGTAAGGTTTTAGTCTAGCTTAACTTGGGCTGTAGGTTAAACTGGCCCTTCAGATCTTGGCCGTTCACGGCTCAGCTGGGATTCTGAACCCAATAAAAAAAATAAAAAAAATAACACTGCAGCTTTTCTCTCGAGTCGGCCACCAGAGCCGTATCAACCGCATACAACAACTGATTCACTTACCTAAAACTTCCCCCGAAACATGCTTCACCCCGCTCCCCTCCCCATGACTCCTGCATTCACCCCTTTCACCACCCCATCTATAAACTCGTTAAACAACCATGGAGACATCACACACCCCTGCCGTAGACCCACTTTCACCGGAAACCACTTACTCTCCTCTCTTACTTTACGCACACATGCTTTACTCTCGGTAAAAACTTTTCACCGAATTCAACAACGACCCATGCATCCCATACAGCTGCAGCACTTGCCACAACGTCTTTCTGTCAACCTTATCATAAACTTTTTCAAGATCCATGAACGTCACATACAAATCTCTTTCTTTCTCCAAGTATTTCTCACACAGCATCTTCAACCCAAACACCTGGTCCACACACCCTCTACCTCTTCTAAAAAACCCTTGCCCCTCCCCAATCTATTGCTCCGTGCAAGCAACCACTCTCTCAATCACCACTCTCCCATACACCTTACCTGGCACCAAAGGTGGGCAGGACCGAGTTCCAAAAGGCCGAATTCCAGGAACTCGGTCCTTTTTAAGGACCGTGAGCGGGAAAGTCGGTCCTTTTCTCAGTGAGGACCGAAATGAGGAGCGACGGTCCATTTTTAAGCAATTCCGGACGGTCTTTTTTAGTGATTTTAGTGTGTTTAGTGATTATTTGAAGTTCTAAGAAGATGAATCGTTTCCTCCAGAAGACTCAGAAAGAGACTGAGACTGAACTGAAACTTGTTTCAACACCTGGCACCATCCAGTGCCGCCGTGGAGAGGCTCTTCTCTTTGGGGAAGGACGTCCTCAAGCCGAAAAGGTCAGGCTCAGTGACAGCCATTTTGAAATGCTAGTCTTCTTGAAGGGAAACTCAAGCATTTAACTTAATAACTTTTTTCATCATTTATGTATTGTATTAATTATAATTTACGTTAATAAAATTAAAGATTTCCGATGTCTTTAATTTCATTTTTCATTTTAATAAAATTTTTCACTTATATTATATATAAGGACCGAGGACCGAGTCGTTCCTAGGTCCTATCTTCAGAAAGGATCGTGACCGGGACCGTCGGTCCAGTTTGAGACAAGGACCGCGACCGTCGGTCCTTTTTGAGGCCCGGGTGCCCACCTTTGCCTGGCACACTCAACAGACTAATTCCCCTATAATTCGAGCGCACATTTTTGTCCTCCCTGCCCTTATACAGGGGTACGATACATACACCCCGCCAGTCCTGAGACAGCTCGCCTCTGTCCATACACACATTAAACAGACGCACTAACCAAGCAACACCACATTCACCGTCTTTTTTTCAAGAGCTCTACAGCGATCCCATCCACTCCTACCGCTTTTCTACCTTTCATCCTGCCTAGGGCCTCCACCACCTCCTCCCTACGGACCAACCCATTCGCCACAACTCTCATACTCCAAACCCTCTTTCTACGCAAACATATCACATCTGCTTTCCTATTTTCCGACACGTTCAATAGTCCTTCAAAATACTCACTCCACTTTGTCTGTTTGTTTGTTTGTTTGTTCTTCATATCTTCTTTCTCTGTCATCACTTCCCCATCGATTCTTTTCACAGTCATGCTCATCTGCCCTCTCATTTTCCTCACACTATTCACTTCTCTCCAAAACATCCTGTTCTCCCTGAAATTCCACCATTCCACCATTCACTACTCCTTCGTTTATGTCCAACCCAATCTTCCGTACCCAACACACTTCAGCCGCACACTTCACCACCGCTTCACTAAATATCTGCCACTCCTCTTCCACACCCCTTGTTTCAGTCTCTCCTGATACATACGTTCACAATCCCTTTTCTTCAGTTCACTCACTTTCACTACCTCTCTCTCTCTCACCAGCACCCTACCCACTCTTACGCCCCGTCCACCACAAACCTTCACTTTCGCCTCCAACAAGAAGTGGTCAGACATTCCACCTGCCACTCCTCTCAACACATTCACATCTAACAACTTTCCCTAAACAGATCTCGTCATGAACACATAATCCATTAGTGCCCTTCACCTCGGACACCATTCATCCACGTGTGCTTATGTAGTATGTACATCTCTTTTACGAAACCATGTATTCCCAATCATCAATTCTCTTACAGCACCCAATTCAATTAACCTTTCCCCATTCCATTCACACCAGGCACCCCATGCGCTCCAACTATACCCTCAATTGGTACATTCCCCACTCTCGGATTCAAGTCCTCTAGCACGACATCTCGGCCCCTCGCATCAAAACTACCCAAACACACCCAGTTCGTTCCAGAAAGCATTCAGTATCGCTTTGCTTTTCTCACTCCCAGGTTCATACGCACTAACAATCACCCACCTCTTTGGTCCACTTTCATTCTACCCCACATCAGCCTTGGACTCAATTCCTTAGACTCTTTCACACATTCCCATAGCCCATCACGTATCAGAAGCGCAACCCCCTCCCTTGCCCTTGCCCTCTCCCCAACTCTGGACTTTAACCCCGAACATTCCCAAATCACTCTACACCCTTACCCTTCAGCTTTGTTTCATTCAAGGCCAGGACCTCCAGGCCTCTCTCATGAAACAGAGCACCAATCTCCCTTCTTATGATCCTGACCACATCCACGCACATTCAGACACCCCAGCCTGAGCCGTCGCTGGAAAGTCCCCGCTGTGCCCCTTCTCTGACCGTTCCTGTTTGTGGAAAGTTACATACAGGTGGGAGGGGTTTCCAGCCCCCCGCACCCGTCCCTTATTTTTCAATCGCCTTTTGGAACATGATAACAGGATATTTGAAAATGATCAGGATATTGTTGGTATTTAGAGGACAATGATTATGTTTATGTTTTATTCAAGTGATTACTTATTATGCTTATTCCTTTTTCAGATGACCGTTGTCATTGTTTGACTTTATATAAATAAATAAATGATTACAAAGAGTTGGTTCTCATTTATGACAACGGTCTTAGGTACAAATGACTCATTAATTACATGAATAATAAAATAAGTCTACATACGTGGTAAATTCAAGCAACTGTCAACCACCCCAACCTAATTAAGCAACTTCAACAAACGCTATCCACAATGCCTGCCGTAGAATGTCCTATCACAGGTTGTACCTATGTCACAGCAGACCTGGACCCAGCCATTGTAGCCGCACTTATAACAGCCCACTGCACGACCCATGTCCCAAGCCCGACAGTCTCTGCAAAGGTTGAGAAAGTAAGACGGCCAACCATTTCGGCTGCAGGTACCAGTGAAGACTGGGCATATTTACGTCGCGTTGGACAGATTATGCGGAAGCTACAAAAATCACTGGTAGGGACAAAGTGGTACAACTACTTGAATGCTGCGACGATTCACTCCGCAAAGATTTGACAAGATCCGCAGGTGGAAGCCTAACAAACAAAACCGAAGATGAAGTCCTTGCTGCAATCAAGAAACTAGCTGTCCGAGAGGAAAACACCATGGTAGCCAGGGTTACCCTACACAATATGCGACAGGACCGCGACGAAACTGTGCGCAGTTTTGGAGCCCGTCTTCGTGGTCAGGCCGGAGTCTGCAAATTTCTTGTTGAATGCCCAAGCTGCAACAACAACGTAAATTACACTGACCCCCATCCTTCGCGACGTCCTTACCCGCGGAATTGCTGACCCGGAAATACTGTACAACTGGAACTCCTCGGCAACAGTAACCAGGAGATGACCCTGGAAGACGTCTTTCAGTTTGTCGAGGCGAAGGAAGCAGGCAAGCGCTCAGCATCACGACTGCTGGACTCCCATGCCGCGGAGGCCGCAGGCAGCACATACAGGAGAAGTAAGCAAATACCCCCCCCCCCACAAGACAAAAATGCCCCTTGTTCATATTGTGGTAAAAAATGACACGGCAGAAGAGCCCCAGTCCACATACGCAAGAAGGATTGCCCTGCGTACAACCACAAATGCAAAATTTGCCAGCGCGACAGCCATTGGGAATCCGTATGCAGGAGCAAAGACAAGGACAAGAGCCTTTCAGCCACTCCCAATAAAGCTGATGAGTGCGAAGGTGCGGTATTTGATCTTCTCTGCGCCACAAGCACACTTCCGTGCCACATAGAAAAGAGCAATCGCCCTCGACCATCACATTTACAATGAACTATCGGACATGTGGATCAAGAAAAACTCACAACCACAGCCACACATCAACCTAACAGTCAGGACTCTCCCCGAAGACTACGAGGCGCTTGGGGCAACCCTCAATGCCCACCCAAAAACCGTGGTACTGCCTGCCATGGCAGACACAGGCTGTCAGAGCTGCCTCACCGGTATCAAGGTTATCCACCGCATCGGCCTGCTCCAGGCTGACCTCATCCCTGTGACCATGAGATGCACGCCGCCAAAACAAGGGCATCAAAATCCTTGGCGCAGCCATACTTCGCCTCACCGGCAAGGATGAACAGGGCCAACAAGTAGAAACGAGACAGGTAACATATGTGACAGATTCTTCTGACAAGTTCTTCATCAGCAGAGAGGCATGCGTTTCACTCGGCATTATCTCGGGAAGATTCCCTACAGTGGGGGAAGTCCAACTGGATCCAGCACAATACTGTAACAACAGTGCCAGCACGTCACACAGTGACAGCGGACTTGTAACTAACTGTGACTGTCCAAGACGCCAACATCCTCCATCACCTCCAATCGAGCTACCGCTACCCGCTGTTGCGGCGAACCAGCAAAAGCTCAAGGAATACCTGCTGGACTATTACAAATCAAGCACCTTCAACACTTGTGACCACCAAGCGCTGCCCATGATGGACGGCCCCCCAATGAAATTGATGGGACCCCAATGCAAAACCATCGCACATCACACCCCGTCCCAGTACCAATCCACTGGCAGGAGGACGTGAAGGCTGGCCTCGACCAAGATGTCAGACTGGGTGTCCTTGACCAGTACCCGTTGGTGAGCCCGTAACCTGGTGTAACAGAATGGTGGTGTGTGCCAAAAGAGCGGAAAACCAGGCGTACCGTTGACTTTCAACCCCTCAACGCTCACGCCACCCGCGAAACACACCACACTCAATCGCCATTCCACCAGGCCAGATCAGTACCGCAAGGCAAAAAGAAAACAGTGTTTGATGCATGGAATGGATATCACAGCGTACCAATCCGTGAAGAAGACCGCCACTTGACCACACTTCATAACGCTCTGGGGTCGCTACCGTTACAAAACCGCTCCCCAGGGTTACATTGCATCTGGTGACGGTTACACAAGAAGGTACGACGAAATTGTATCGAGCATCCCTAACAATAAAGTGCATTGACGACGTCTTGCTCTGGTCAGACACAGTGGAGGAGAGCTTCTTCCAGGCCACCCAGTGGCTTGACACCTGCGGCAGACACGGAATCACACTGAACCCTGAAAAGTTTGTGTTCTGTCAGGACAAGGTTGAATTTGCAGGCTTCGAGATCACATCTGACAGTGTCCGACCCTGTAAAAAATACCTCAAAGTAATCCTAGAGTTTCCATCTCCAAAGAACATCACCGACGTTCGATCATGGTTCGGGCTCATCAACCAGGTGTCGTATGCCTTCAGCATGGCCAAGAGGATGCAGCCGTTCCGTCTACTTCTGAAGCCAGGAACACCTTTCAAGTGGGATGACGAATTGGAAACCATCTTCGAAGAATCAAAGGATGTCATCATCACAGAAATAGAGGAGGGCGTTAAATTTTTTGACAAAACCAAGCCCACATGCCTCGCCACAGACTGGTCGAAAACAGGCATCGGCTACTGGCTACTTCAGAAACACTGCACCTGTATACGAGTCGAACCCTTCTGCTGCCATACTGGATGGCGTGTCACATTGGTCGGCAGTAGATTCACTACCTCAGCTGAGTCCCGCTATGCACCAGTAGAAGGAGAAGCACTTGCTGTCGCCGATGCCCTTGGCAAGGCGAGGTACTTCGTGCTGGGATGCGAAGATCTAATAATTGCAGTGGACCACAAACCTCTCCTCAAAGTGTTTGGTGACAGATCCTTAGAGGACATATCTAATACACGCCTCAGAAACTTGAAGGAAAAAACCCTCAGGTACCGCTTCCGGATGATCCACGTACCAGGCGCGAAACACAAAGCTGCTGACGGGGTGTCACGATACCCCATTGGCGACCCCATACCACTAACACTCCCCGATGACGTAGCAGCCATCCATCAACCATGCGAGGGAACGGCGTTCTTTCCCCCCCCCCCACCTTCCTAGCCGGCATACGGACATCACTGACAGATGGTAATGGCATGGAAGCCTGCGTAATTTCTGTAGCCGCATCAACACTCAACTCGCTGAGCCTGGCATCAGTGACATGGGATCGAGTACGCACCGCCACGACCAGCGATGAAGTCATGAATAGTTTAGCCAATGTCATAGAGTCCGGCATGCCTGAATCCCGCCATGCATTCCCTGCACAGCTGCGAGAATATCACCAGTTTCGCGACGACCTCCGCACTGTTGACGGCGTGGTAATGTACAGGAACCGCACGATTATCCCGCCGGCCCTCAGGCAAGAAGTACTGGCTTCACTACACTCAGCTCATCAAGGTACTTCATCCATGATCTCCAAAGCGGAAGACTCCATTTTCTGGCCTGGCATCACACCAGCCATCACAGCACGACGGGCTAGCTGCAACCACTGCAACCGCATGGCACCATCCCAGCCCAGCGCTCCACCCACTCCACCAACATCACCAGAATACCCCTTCCAGTGCGTCTGTGCGGACTACTTCCACTACAAAGGAGTAAACTACCTGGTCGTGGTGGACAGATACTCTAACTGGCCAATAGTAGAGAGATCATCAGATGGTGCTGCTGGACTCATCGCCTGCCTCCGACGGACCTTCGTCACCTTCGGCATCCCCGACGAACTGGCTTCCGATGGGGGCCCTGAATTTACCGCAGCAGCCACACGGCAGTTCCTCAAAAACTGGGGCGTACACCACCGACTCTCATCAGTGGCTTTCCCTCACAGCAACTGTCGGGCAGAAGTTGGTGTCAAGACGACGAAACGTCTAATAACCGACAACACTGGACCAAACGGCGACCTCAACACCGAAAACTTTCAACGGGCCATGCTTCAATACAGAAACACGCCGGATAGAGATACAAAACACTCCCCAGCAATGTGTGTATTCAGCCGCCCTATCCGGGACTTCATTCCAATCCTTCCTAAATGAGAACCAACTCTTTGTGATCATTTATTTATTTATATAAAGTCAAACAATGACAACGGTCTTCTGAAAAAGGAATAAGCATAATAAGTAATCACTTGAATAAAACATAAACATAAACATAAACATAATCATTGTCCTCTATCTCCTCCCAAGTCTTTGATACTAGATGTGATATGAGGTAATTGCAGTACAGTAGTGCAAAGACTTATATTGTTTTATAAAGTGAATACAGTATAGTACTTTAATAGGAAAACATAGATACTAGTTTATTTAAGAGTAATATGAGACATAAGGCTTTGCTATTACATCATGATGAATACGATACTGTAGAAACTAAAATATAAATACTTATGGAATTATACAGTACATTATATCCAATCAAACATATTACAATACAATTAGAGAGTTCAGCGAGAGATTGAATCATATATTAAAATAAGGGTTGTACAACGGTATTCCTGACAAAAGTAATAGTACAGTAGTGAGGTTACAGCTGTATTGGGAACACAATATAAAGTTCTTAGTAAGTAAAGTGTAAAGTGTACTGTACTCTATCTCTCCCCCAAGTCTTTGAGCCAGCAATTTTATAAAGAAGATTATTAAGGATAATATGGCAAGAAAAAAAAAAAATTTGTATGTTTACGGATAAAGACTAAACCTTATTTTGTCAGTGCCCTTAATTTAAAGCATACTTGATTGGTTACTCTTCTTGATTCATATGGTAGTCTTCATGCCAGGTAGGGGGGCGTCTGGTACGGTTCGAATGCCTTAGTGGAGTTGCAGTTTGGGGTGCCGTACCCATTGGCCTAGGGGGTGCGGGTGGTAGTATGTCGATGGGCGGCGTTGACATGTCTTCTTGGGTGGGGGGTGTGGTCTCTTCAGGGATCGGGCGCCTTCGTTCAACGTGCGGGCTGGACCGTGTCGGACTACGGGGTGAAGCGGGTGTCTTTGGTCCTGGTGCTGACCTGGCAGGTGTAGGTGGTGCAGCAGGTGGGCTGTTGGTGGGCACCGCTAGGAAGTTCTTCAAATGTTGGTCTATGGTCATCTTTGGAGCAGGTGTGCTGAAGGGTTCATATTTTTTAAGGAATTTCCTGTTCCTTACAGTTACCCTCCCAGATCCATCGACCCTAACCACGTACTGGTCAAACTGCCTGACTTCGATGACCACACCTGTCTTGTCCCATTTACGGGCGTGTGGACCGACCTGGTTCTGGATGCGTATAAGGTCTCCGACTGCTAGTGGTGGGAGTCTCTTGGTGTGCTCTGACCAGCGTTCCGCACCCCTCATGTGGCGGTTCCTCAGAGCATCTTCTCGGGTGGCCAAGTTTTCACGCCACGTGTCGTGTGGTTTATATCGGCCGGGAAGGATTGGAATGAAGTCCCGGATAGGGCGGCCGAATACACACATTGCTGGGGAGTGTTTTGTATCTCTATCCGGCGTGTTTCTGTATTGAAGCATGGCCCGTTGAAAGTTTTCGGTGTTGAGGTCGCCGTTTGGTCCAGTGTTGTCGGTTATTAGGCGTTTCGTTGTCTTGACACCAACTTCTGCCCGACAGTTGCTGTGAGGGAAAGCCACTGATGAGAGTCGGTGGTGTACGCCCCAGTTTTTGAGGAACTGCCGTGTGGCTGCTGCGGTAAATTCAGGGCCCCCATCGGAAGCCAGTTCGTCGGGGATGCCGAAGGTGACGAAGGTCCGTCGGAGGCAGGCGATGAGTCCAGCAGCACCATCTGATGACCTCTCTACTATTGGCCAGTTGGAGTATCTGTCCACCACGACCAGGTAGTTTACTCCTTTGTAGTGGAAGTAGTCCGCGCAGACGCACTGGAAGGGGTATTCTGGTGATGTTGGTGGAGTGGGTGGAGCGCTGGGCTGGGTTGGTGCCATGCGGTTGCAGTGGTTGCAGCTAGCCCGTAGTGCTGTGATGGCTGGTGTGATGCCAGGCCAGAAAATGGAGTCTTCTGCTCTGGAGATCATGGATGAAGTACCTTGATGAGCTGAGTGGAGTGAAGCCAGTACTTCTTGCCTGAGGGCCGGCGGGATAACCGTGCGGTTCCTGTACATTACCACGCCGTCAACAGTGCGGAGGTCGTCGCGAAACTGGTGATATTCCCGCAGCTGTGCAGGGAGTGCATGGCGGGATTCAGGCATACCGGACTCTATGACATTGGCTAAACTATTCATGACTTCATCGCTGGTCGTGGCGGTGCGTACTCGATCCCATGTCACTGAGCCAGGCTCAGCGAGTTGAGTGTTGATGCGGCTGCAGAAATGACGCAGGCTTCCATGCCATTACCATCTGTCAGTGATGTCCGTATGCCGGCTAGGAAGGTGGGGGGGGGAAAGAACGCCGTTCCCTCGCATGGTTGATGGATGGCTGCTACATCATCGGGGAGTGTCAGTGGTATGGGGTCGCCAGTGGGGTATCGTGACACCCCGTCAGCAGCTTTGTGTTTCGCGCCTGGTACGTGGATCATCCGGAAGCGGTACCTGAGGGTTTTTTCCTTCAAGTTTCTGAGGCGTGTATTAGATATGTCCTCTAGGGATCTGTCACCAAACACTTTGAGGAGAGGTTTGTGGTCCACTGCAATTATTAGGTCTTCGCATCCCAGCACGAAGTACCTCGCCTTGTCAAGGGCATCGGCGACAGCAAGTGCTTCTCCTTCTACTGGTGCATAGCGGGACTCAGCTGAGGTAGTGAATCTACTGCCGACCAATGTGACACGCCATCCAGTATGGCAGCAGAAGGGTTCGACTCGTGTACAGGTGCAGTGTTTCTGAAGTACCAGTAGCCGATGCCTGTTTTCGACCAGTCTGTGGCGAGGCATGTGGGCTTGGTTTTGTCAAAAATTTTAACACCCTCCTCTATTTCTGTGATGATGACATCCTTTGATTCTTCGAAGATGGTTTCCAATTCGTCATCCCACTTGAAAGGTGTTCCTGGCTTCAGAAGTAGGCGGAACGGCTGCATCCTCTTGGCCATGCTGAAGGCATACGACACCTGGTTGATGAGCCCGAACCATGATCGAACGTCGGTGATGTTCTTTGGAGATGGAAACTCTAGGATTGCTTTGAGGTATTTTTTACAGGGTCGGACACTGTCAGATGTGATCTCGAAGCCTGCAAATTCAACCTTGTCCTGACAGAACACAAACTTGTCGGGGTTCAGTGTGATTCCGTGTCTGCCGCAGGTGTCAAGCCACTGGGTGGCCTGGAAGAAGCTCTCCTCCACTGTGTCTGACCAGAGCAAGACGTCGTCAATGCACTTTGTATTGTTAGGGATGCTCGATACAATTTCGTCGTACCTTCTTGTGTAACCGTCACCAGATGCAATGTAACCCTGGGGAGCGGTTTTGTAACGGTAGCGACCCCAGGGCGTTATGAAGGTGGTCAAGTGGCGGTCTTCTTCACAGATTGGTACGCTGTGATATCCATTCCATGCATCAAACACTGTTTTCTTTTTGCCTTGCGGTACTGATCTGGCCTGGTGGAATGGCGATTGAGTGTGGTGTGTTTCGCGGGTGGCGTGAGCGTTGAGGGGTTGAAAGTCAACGGTACGCCTTGGTTTTCCGTTCTTTTTGGCGCACACCACCATTCTGTGACACCAGGTTACGGGCTCACCAACGGGTACTGGTTCAAGGACACCCAGTCTGACATCTTGGTCGAGGCCAGCCTTCACGTCCTCCTGCCAGTGGATTGGTACTGGGACGGGGGTGTGATGTGCGACTGGTTTGGCATTGGGGTCCACCATCAATTTCATTGGGGGGCCGTCCATCATGGGCAGCGCTTGGTGGTCACAAGTGTTGAAGGTGCTTGATTTGTAATAGTCCAGCAGGTATTCCTTGAGCTTTTGCTGGTTCGCCGCAACAGCGGGTAGCGGTAGCTCGATTGGAGGTGATGGAGGATGTTGGCGTCTTGGACAGTCGCAGTTAGTTACAAGTCCGCTGTCACTGTGTGGCGTGCTGGCACTGTTGTTACAGTATTGTGCTGGATCCAGTTGGACTTCCCCCACTGTAGGAAATCTTCCCGAGATAATGCCGAGTGAAACGCATGCCTCTCTGCTGATGAAGAACTTGTCAGAAGAATCGTCACATATGTTACCTGTCTCGTTTCTACTTGTTGGCCCTGTTCATCCTTGCCAGTGAGGCGAAGTATGGCTGCGCCAAGGATTTTGATGCCCTTGTTGTTGGCGGCGTGCATCTTCATGGTCACAGGGATGAGGTCAGACTGGAGAAGCCCGAGGCGGTGGATAACCTTGATACCGGTGAGGCAGCTCTGACAGCCTGTGTCTGCCATGGCAGGCAGTACCACGGTTTTTGGGTGGGCATTGAGGGTTGCCCCAAGCGCCTCGTAGTCTTCGGGGAGAGTCCTGACTGTCAGGTTGATGTGTGGCTGTGGTTGTGAGTTCTCCTTGATCCATATGTCCGATAGTTCATTGTAAATGTGATGGTCGAGGGCGATTGCTCTTTTCTTATGTGGCTCGGAAGTGTTGCTTGAGGCGCAGAGAAGATCAAATACCGCACCTTCGCACTCATCAGCTTTATTAGGAGTGGCTGAAAGGCTCTTGTCCTTGTCTTTGCTCCTGCATACGGATTCCCAATGGCTGTCGCGCTTGCAAATTTTGCATTTGTGGTTGTACGCAGGGCAATCCGTCTTGCGTATGTGGACTGGGGCTCTTCTGCCGTGTCCTTTTTTACCACAATATGAACAGGGGGCATTTTTGTCTTGTGGGGGTATTTGCTTACTTCTCCTGTATGTGCTGCCTGGCCTCCACGGCATGGGAGTCCAGCAGTCGTGATGCTGAGCGCTTGCCTGCTTCCTTCGCCTCGACAAACTGAAAGACGTCTTCCAGGGTCATCTCCTGGTTACTGTTGCCGAGGAGTTCCAGTTGTATTTCCGGGTCAGCAATTCCGCGGGTAAGGACGTCGCGAAGGATGGGGTCAGTGTAATTTACGTTGTTGTTGCAGCTTGGGCATTCAACAAGAAATTTGCAGACTCCGGCCTGACCACGAAGACGGGCTCCAAAACTGCGCACAGTTTCGTCGCGGTCTTGTCGCATATTGTGTAGGGTAACCCTGGCTACCATGGTGTTCTCCTCACGGACAGCTAGTTTCTTGATTGCAGCAAGGACTTCATCTTCGGTTTTGTTTGTTAGGCTTCCACCTGCGGATCTTGTCAAATCTTTGCGGAGTGAATCGTCGCAGCATTCAAGTAGTTGTACCACTTTGTCCCTACCAGTGATTTTTGTAGCTTCCGCATAATCTGTCCAACGCGACGTAAAATATGCCCAGTCTTCACTGGTACCTGCAGCCGAAATGGTTGGCCGTCTTACTTTCTCAACCTTTGCAGAGACTGTCGGGCTTGGGACATGGGTCGTGCAGTGGGCTGTTATAAGTGCGGCTACAATGGCTGGGTCCAGGTCTGCTGTGACATAGGTACAACCTGTGATAGGACATTCTACGGCAGGCATTGTGGATAGCGTTTGTTGAAGTTGCTTAATTAGGTTGGGGTGGTTGACAGTTGCTTGAATTTACCACGTATGTAGACTTATTTTATTATTTATTTAATTAATCAGTCATTTGTACCTAAGACCGTTGTCATAAATGAGAACCAACTCTTTGTGATCATTTATTTATTTATATAAAGTCAAACAATGACAACGGTCTTTTGAAAAAGGAATAAGCATAATAAGTAATCACTTGAATAAAACATAAACATAAACATAAACATAATCATTGTCCTCTACTTCCCGGCCGATATAAACCACACGACACGTGGCGTGAAAACTTGGCCGCCCGAGAAGAAGCTCTGAGGAACCGCCACATGAGGGGAGCAGAACGCTGGTCAGAGCACACCAAGAGACTCCCACCACTAGCAGTCGGAGACCTTATACGCATCCAGAACCAGGTCGGTCCACACGCCCGTAAATGGGACAAGACAGATGTGGTCATCGAAGTCAGGCAGTTTGACCAGTACGTGGTTAGGGTCGATGGATCTGGGAGGGTAACTGTAAGGAACAGGAAATTCCTTAAAAAATATGAACCCTTCAGCACACCTGCTCCAAAGATGACCATAGACCAACATTTGAAGAACTTCCTAGCGGTGCCCACCAACAGCCCACCTGCTGCACCACCTACACCTGCCAGGTCAGCACCAGGACCAAAGACACCCGCTTCCCCGTAGTCCGACACGGTCCAGCCCACACGTTGAACGCAGGCGCCCGACCCCTGAAGAGGCCACACCCCCCACCCAAGAAGACATGTCAACGCCGCCCATCGACGTACTACCACCTGCACCCCCTAGGCCAATGGGTACGGCACCCCAAACTGCAACTCCACTAAGGCGTTCCGTCCGTACCAGACGCCCCCCTACCTGGCATGAAGACTACCATATGAATCAAGACGGGTAACCAATCAAGTATACTTTAAATTAAGGGCACTGACAAAATAAGGTTTAGTCTTTATCCATAAACATACAAATTTTTTTTTTTTTTGCCATATTATCCTTAATAATCTTCTTTAAAAACTACTGGCTCAAAGACTTGGGGGAGAGATAGAGTACAGCACACTTTACACTTTACTTACTAAGAACTTTATATTGTGTTCCCAATACAGCTGTATCCTCATTACTGTACTATTACTTTTGTCAGGAATACCGTTGTACAACCCTTATTTTAATATACGATTCAATCTCTCGCTGAACTCTCTAATTGTATTGTAATATGTTTGATTGGATATAATGTACTGTATAATTCCATAAGTATTTATATTTTAGTTCCTACAGTATCGTATTCATCATAATGTAATAGCAAAGCTTCATGTTCTCATATTACTCTTAAATAAACTAGTATCTATGTTTTCCTATTAAAGTACTATACTGTATTCACTTTATAAAACAATATAAGTCTTCGCACTACTGTACTGCAATTACCTCATATCACAACTAGTATCAAAGACTTGGGAGGAGATAGAGGACAATGATTATGTTCATGTTTTATTCAAGTGATTACTTATTATGCTTATTCCTTTTTCAGATGACCGTTGTCATTGTTTGACTTTATATAAATAAATAAATGATTACAAAGAGTTGGTTCTCATTTAGTATTTTTAACAATTATTTTAGCTCTGTTTTCACCAAATAAAATTTAAATAACTTTTATTTTAATTCTTGAAATTTTGTAAACTTACGCTTTCTTGATAAGATTCATATAAGAAAGGATGATGTTAGGTAAGTAATTCATACATTGAAGTCAAATAAAGCGGCTGGACCTGATAATATATATGTTGAATTCTCAGAGAAGGGGGGGGGGGATAGCTTATCTGAGGTAATAACTATTTTGTTTGCTAGGTCTATTAATTATGCAGAGGTACCAGCTGAATGGAAAAAAGCAAATGTAGCACCCATTTTCAAAAAGGGTAGTAAAGAGGTGGTAGGAATTTATAGGCCTGTTAGTTTAACATCTTTAGTAGGCAGAGCTGGGCAGTATTTAAATACATTTGTATTTAAATACGTATTTAAATACATTTGTGTATTTAGAACTGTATTTATAAATACATTGTTTTTCATGTATTTAAATATAGTATTTAAATACTTTAATGAGTATTTAAATACAATGTATTTAAATACTCAAAATATAAAAATGTAAATACTTTTACTGGTTTAATACACGTTCTGTACTAGCACAGTACGACGCGTCGACAGTGTAGTACAGCATGGTTCATGTTTCAACGTGTCAGTTCAATCAGTTGTGTGCCACTCTTAGTCGAAAGCGGTTGATTTCTTTATCGTGTGCATGTCATGGCTTCAACAAGCAAATTTGTATGTATTTAAAATGTATTTACAAATGTATTTAATACAATTGATGTATTTTGTATTTAGTATCTAAATATATTCGTAAAATGTATTTAGTATTTAGTATTTAAATACAATTCTCCCATGTATTTAGTATTTAGTATTTAAATACATTCAATGTATTTATTTCCCAGCTCTGTTAGTAGGGAAGAAACTAGAAATAATTATAAAATAGAAAGAATTATAAAGAATAATATTCAAGATCATTTTGAAATTTTTAATCTTATTTCAAGTTCACAACATGGATTTAGATCAAGAAGGTCTTGTTTGTCTAATCTCTTAGATTTTTAGAGTTTGTAAATGAACAGGTAGATAATGGAAATGATGTAGATGTTATGTGCTTGGAATTTAATAAGGCATCTGACAAGGTTCCACATCGGAAACTTCTATATAAATTAAAAGTTCATGGGATATTGAAGTCAGTTATAAATTGGGTAGAAAAATAGTTAGAAGACAGAGAACTGAGAGTAATTCTAAATTGTCATGAATTTGGGTGGCAGAAGGTGAATAGTGGGATACCACAGGAAAGAGTGTTAGGTCCATTGCTCTTTATTTTATATTTAAATGATTCAGAGACTGGAGTAGGTAGTAAAGTGTCTAAATTTACAGATAATACAAGTTTTCCCAGTTACAAATATAGAAAAGTTTTATAAACTACAAGAGATCTTGATAGCTAATTAGTTGCCTGGACTAGTAAATGGCAGATGGAATTCAGTGTTCAAAAATACAAAGTCATCCATTTCGATGGAAATAGTAAAAACTTTAGTTACGAGATGCAAAGAAATTGGTTAAAAGATGTTGGACAGGAAAAGATCTTGGTATTACAATTAGTAGCGATCTAAAATTTTCTAAGCACTGCTTAGAGGCTAGAAATAAGGCAAATAAAATGTTAGGTATTATTAAGAGGAATATTAGTTACAGAATAAGGAAGTCATCTGTAAATTCTATAATTCTTATGTTAGGCTTCACTTAGAGTACTGCATTCAAGCTTGGTTCCATCACTATAGACATGATATGATATACTTGAAGGTGTGCAACGTACGGCAACCAAGCTTAGCCTTAATCTTAGAAGAGTGGAATAAAGGAAAAGATTAAAGGAACTAGGTATGTTTAGTTTTGAGAGATGTTGTATAAGGGGAGATATGATATAGATGTTAAAAATGTTTTTAGGTTCGGACAATTTAGATGTAACTTTTTCTTATTCGAGTCTGATAGAAAACTCGAGGGCATAATGATAAAATTAGGAAGCAGACTTGTAGACTGGATCCACGAAAATACTTTTTCAGTCATAGAGCAGTAGATTTCTGGAATAACTTGCCATATGATATGATAAATTGTAGCTCCTTAGTTTTAAGAAAAATTTGGATGCTTTCACGAATGAAAGGGAAAGTTTGTAAATAGTGTATATTCTTAGCTTAAACAAAACAAACAAACACTTTATTTCAGACTCAACAGGTACAAACATTATACAAGTGCTCCATAGAAGATTAAGAGATAGTTATCTGGAGCACTGACTAAGTAGGCCAGTGAATCACTGTGTATAATGAACATACAGTTCCGTAGGCCAATGCTTTCAGCTTAAGTTATGTAGTCTACTTTGGTAGCTCTGTAGATAGTTGTATGTTAATTAGCTGACTTGAGATTGACATTTTGCATAATGTATTCTAAAATATAATATAACTCATGACTGGGATAACCTTGATAGGCCAAGTGGCTTCATGTTTACGAAATGTAGCGTAATGTAATGTAATAAATAGCCTTTACCTTAAGCTCGCAAGCTATTTAAATTCTTAGTGCAGCTTCCCAAAGCTCGACCCATTAGCTTTGGATGTGAAGCTCAAAATTTTATGGCTGTGGTCTCTTATTAAGTGAAATAACAAACCTTTTTTTCTTATTTAACAAGCATGTATAAAATTTTATACAAGACTACAAGCATCGTCTGACTAGATGTAAGTAGGTTTTGCCTATAGTGTTATACAAAATGATCAAAATTTCACTAGATTTAAAATTATGGTAACAATGGTTTAAAACCCACCAATCAAAATTTATTTTTATATTGCCGCCATTCAACGAATCAGAAGAAAATTTTTCTTTGGCGATATTTTGTGAGTTTTACAAGTCAGTTTATGGGGTAACACGTGGGTGATTGTGTGTTTTATTGAAAAATCAGTTAGTATTTTTCAAGAACTATTTCTTTGATGTTTTAGTGCATTTGTGAAAGAAAGTTTATTGTAGCTCCAGGTAGACTAGAGAGAGAGAGAGAGAGAGTGTGGTGAACTTATTTATTGGCTTAGACCTATTCTTGTTCCGTGCTTTTGTATCGTAGGCACTGAAATAATCAAGCTTAAGCATAAATCTGTCCTGGAACTTTTTTAGTCTAGTCGACCAGTTGGGTAGAAGGTTTCCCTAGCTTGAGTTTGCGTCCGTTTTAAATATATACTGTAGTGGCTTACAATACGTAACGTCCTTGGTGGGGACTACGTCGCAGCTAATCTCGTGGAAATACATTTCTCGTGTACCATCATGTAGGGTAATTTATCGAATGATTTGTGAAAATTTCATGGTAATTGTGTTTTAAGTAACTGTTATTTTACACACCAAAATACATTTTTCTAGTAGTATTTGATGTGATTTGTTCAAATATGACCTCCATTTCCGTCGGAAATGAGATCCAACAAAGCTATAGTACTTTGAAGTTTGGCCCATTTTCAAGGGAAATGGAGGTCAAAATCTAATCAAAACACTTCAAATATTACTAGGAAAATGTATTTTGGTATTAATTAACCTAACATGAATATGTTATTACATTATCATTTGTATAATTTAGGTCTCGGGGGTACGGGGTCGGAGCCCCCGTAAAGATCCTGCATCACAAATTGATCGATTGAACGACATTTTAGCGTCTGAAATTCAAAAATAAAAATATAAAACCCTATACCGATCAACTTGTGATGCGTGATCTTTACGGGGGCTCTGCCCCCGTACCCCTGAGACCTAAATTATACAAATGATAATGTAATAGAAATATTGAATGTTATTGCTCAGAAGTCATTAGAATGCACTTCGTATATTAAATCCTCAAAATAATATTCGCACCATTCACACGTCATCGCCACAAACATCTATCAAAAACTAACAGAAGTAGACTAGCAACTTAAAAGGCCTAAGAACTTAAAAAGTGTAGCTCATATATCATGTTCTCATGATGTCACCAATCAAATATTGGAAGGGTGGGGAAAAAAAAATGCAAAAATGCCATAATATTCAAATGTACATAACTTGTTAAGTACGCATCTGCGAGCATAGTGACTTATATGAAAATGTTGAGAAAATTATGCTTTAATATTTTATAATTATATTTGCTTTTGATATTCTGAGTACGATAAAACTCATATTAACCAATTTTATTAGTATAATAGGATATCCTCACTTTTATGGTCCTAAATTAATGTTTGCAAATTCAGGTACCTTTTACGGTCTAAAATTATGTAACCTATATAACACATTTTCGCAGATTGCAGTTGTTTAAACTTAATTTTTGAGCAAGTTGTCAAGATGGAGACTTTAAATTATTACAAATAGACTTGATGGGCATTTGCTACACTTTTCCCAGTTTCTTGGGTGTCACTGTGACAAATGAACTTAAACCCTCAAATCATTGTATGGTAATCAGAAATAAAGTAAATGCTAGACTCAATCTCATGCAGACACACATTGAATACAAATCACACAATATTATAAAGCAACTATACATTTCATATGAGAGACCCCTCCTCGAATACTGCATTTAATTTAATAGTCCCTATTTGATACAAGATATTGAAAAACTGGAAAAAGTACAAAAATGAGTAACAAGAATGATCCTATCTCTAAGACAATTGACATATAAGGAAAGACTGGCATATCTAAGCATATTCTCATTAAAAAAGGAGAAGGTTAAGGGGTGATATGATAGAGGTGTATAAAATGATAAAAGGGTTGGATAAGATAGATTTTGAGTCTCTTTTCATTAAAGATCACAATCAGGCTAGAGGTCATAGTATGAAATTATTTAAGCCAAGATATAGAACAAATTTAAGAAAACATAGTTTTACAAACAGAGTAATTAAGTTTTGGAACAGTCTGACAGAAGTAGTAGTAACTTCAGATATGCTTGATTCTTTCAAAAGAAGGTTGGATAGTTTGATGTCTGCAAGGGATATCTGGTGATGGTGTTTAAGCCTATTTTTATTGCATGAATGGTACTAGTTTATTTCATATGTGCATTTGGGTGATTGATCCCACAGCTCAACATTGTGGGATATAGGGAGGCAGCATCTTGGGTTAGGGGATACTCTCTGTCCTTACACACACTATTTAAAGAGATTCCTCTGCCGAGTGGTACCCCCCATAGTACTGTGAGGTATTGAAAAACTCATGATCTTTACTTGCCCCACAAACACCTTTAAATTGGAGACCCAAAATGGGTGCATACACATTTCTACATTACTGTACAGTCTTTACAGCCACACCTACACTTTTCCTCTTAAGTAGCTATATACAGGACTATTTAAAATGATTCATCCGATTTCAACTGAGAATACTTCCGTACCTATCAACTGGGCATACACTATATGAAAGAGGAAATCTCCGAGTTTTACAAGATCACGGCGAGAGGACTCCAAAGTCACGCTGTGGCCTAGCCTAGCAACAAACAGTCAGTGTGAAAATGGCGTCTGCACAGCAGAAGGCGTTTTGTGTATTGCAGTTTTTGAGTTGGCCCCCTAGGTTGCCGGATCTTACACCGTGCGACTTCTTCCTTTGGGGGTACGTTAAGGATACTGTGTACGTGCCACCGTTGCCCACATCTTTGGATGAGCTCCGAACTCGCATTGCTACTGCCGTAGAGTCGGTGACAACGGACATGCTGGAGCGAGTATGGGAGGAATTCGACTATCGTGTCAATGTTGCTCGTGTAACTAGGGGAAGTCACATAGAGCATTTATGAGGTAAGAGACAAAATTTGGACAGTTTTTCTTTTGGTTGATGTATCACAAATCACACTGTATTTGTAACATTAAAAAATATTCTCATTTGAAATCAGGTGAATCATTTTGAATAACCCTGTATATTGTAATGTATGTGGATGTAAATTGTGACTTGGTCTGCAATTGATATGGACTGTGACTTATTTTTGGTTGGCATGGTACTGGTATTGATGGGTACCATAATGAAATTGACTGGATTCTTTGGATCTGATATATTTGCATGTCAGTTATAAATAGATATAGTGTGTAACATATTTGTGGATAGTAGCCTATTATGACTTTGATCCTCTGGATCCAGAGATTCTATCTTTAGTTTTAAATTGATAACACTGGTCAACAAAGATTTTTCATCAGAGTAAAATTTGTGGTGGCTGGATAGCATTTTTCACGCTGATTCCAAAATTGCATTCAGATTTTTTTAGCACGTATAGTTTTCAAGATGAAGGCATATATATAACTACACAGATTTAACCATTTTAAATAGGCAAAATACTAATATTTCAACATTTGATTGTGTTTATTTTATTGTGTTTTTTTAGTTTATTCATCTTATTTATTTCATTTATCTTAATTATACATCTTATGTATTTTAGGTGTGAGCTTTTACGTCTAGCAGCATTGTGATTCAGGCAACAACGCCGTGCTTTGTGTGTCAAAAGATCAGTCCAGTCCAAGAACTTGTCAAGTTGGTGTACATTTTTTTTTAATTTATAGTTTGCTCAGGTCAGTCAACATGCCTCGACAATGTAAGAATGACCCCGACAAGTTCTGTTTCGTATGCGGCCAGTTGACAACTAAAACATAGTGATGAAGTATTACAACTAGTGATGGGATGATACCAAAATTTTGAACGATTCCGATTCCGATACCACTAAAAAGTCTCGATTCCAATAAGATTCTCAATATTTTTAAATATAATTCTATACTTGTTTTTCTGGAAATTGTCATATTTTACTCTGGTAAGATTAACTGTTTACATTATGAGTATGGTAATATAAATTATAATAGATTGGTTTAAAAATAAAAATCAACTGTAAGTTGTAATAATTCATTTTAATCTTCTTGATTACACATCATGGATATACATGTTTTAATGTATAGCTACAATACAATAAAAATAAAATTTGCTATCCTCTTTCATTTAAAGTTTACATTGCAAAACTGGTTCAATTAAAAGTTTAAGAATCGTTTTAAGAATCGGAAATCATGGTACAATTCTCTCGATTCCAATTCCAATTCCTGAAAAATGCTTGATTCTTCCGATTCCGATTAATCGTCCCATCACTAATTACAACTGACATTAAGAAAATATACAAGCTATACTTTGGTTTCCATCTAGGTGACCAAGATAAACCATGGGTGCCACATCAAATCTGTTCTGGCTGTTCAAATGGATTATGTGATTGGCTTAACAAAAAGAAAGCTTCAATGCCATTTGCCATACCCATGATATGGAGGGAGCCGAGAGATCATAATGAAGACTGTTATTTTTGTAGTGTGAACTTAATGGGGTTTTCTGCCAAGAACAAACACCAGATTGTATATCCAAACTTGGATTCAGCACGTAGACCAGTAAATATGATGAAACGTTGCCCATTCCAATTCCCCCAAGTGATAGGCTAGATTCTATCATAGATGACATGGAAAGTGATGAAGGTGCAACTGGCGTTTCCAGACCATCTACAGAACCAGAGTACACTTTTGAAGGTAGACATTTAGAGCCTAAAAAGTTAACCCAAGGACAGTTGAATGATCTTGTTAGAGACTTATCGCTGTCTAAAGAGAAATCAGAGCTTCTCGCCTCAAGACTAAAGGAGAACAATTTACTTGAGAACAATGTTTATATTAGTTACTACCGAAAGCGGAATTTTGAATTAACAGCATTCTTTTCAGTAGACGGTCCTCTCTGTTATTGATTCGTCGCAGAGAAGCCTGAAAGCAGTTCTTTTGCATAATGGTAATATAATGCCATCCATCCCCATTGCCCATTCCGTCCATCTAAAAGAGACGTATGACAATATGGATATACTACTTAAGGCAATCAAATACAACAGTCATCAATGGAATGTTTGTGGAGATCTAAAAGTTATAGAAATGCTTATGGGTATGCAGTCAGGATTCACAAAATTTTGTTGTTTTCTTTGCCTGTGGGACAGTCGCGCCACTATAGAACATTACACCAAAAGTGACTGGCCACTTAGGTATACATATGTCCCAGGGATAAGCAATGTCCAGTCTGTCCCTTTAGTGGATCCCCAAAAGATCTATCTGCCACCTCTTCACATTAAACTTGGTTTAATGAAGAATTTTGTTAAAGCAATGGATAAAGTCAATTCTGAAGGGTTCCAATACCTTTCAAGGAAATTTCCGAAGGTTACTGCAGCAAAATTGAAGGAAGGAATTCTTGTTGGGCCACAAATAAGGGAGGTTTTGAATGACACTGAATTTGAAAAAGCCCTAAGTCCGCTGGAATTGAAGGCTTGGCTGGCGTTCAAATGGATATATGAAAACTTTCTTGGAAGCAACAAGTCACCTGCGTAAAAGGATGGAGTCAAGAACCTCCTTGATGCCTTCAAAGAAATGGAGTCTCGAATGTCGTTAAAAATTCACTTCCTGCATTCCCACTTAGATTTCTTTCCTGAAAACCTTGGTGCAGTGAGTAACGAGCAAGGAGAGCGCTTCCTTCAAGATATTCAGATGATGGAGAAGCGCTACCAAGGATATTGGAATGAAAGCATGATGGCGGACCATTGTTGGATGCTGTATCGTGACAATCCAGGCCAAATTTACAAAAGGAAATCACACTCTCAGCGCTTTTAATAAAATAATGTATATATTCTTTATTTATAAGTACATTGAATAAGGTATATGATGTATTTGTTACTTAGCATTCCTAAGTGTGATCCATAAATTTTCTTATAGCAATATCAAAACCAGTGTATCTATATAACTATACGTGCTAGAAAAAAAATAAAACCAGATTTGGAATCAGCGCGAAAAATGCATTAAGAAAAGTATGATGATGATTGTGATTAGGAAAAAAAGTTTCATTTTGTTGGCCAGTGTAATTAATTAGTTTTAAATTGATACTTAATTAGTTTTGTAAAAAATGGTTATTGCCAATGTACAGGCAGTTTTTACATAGCGGAACCACCTCAATGGGCCGAAGTGGCCCCTAGTGTGCCCACTATAAAAATTTCTTATGTTCTTATAAGGAGTCATGGTACCGTACTTTTCCCGTTATACCCTGTAAATTGATGATTGGTTAGGTTTAGTAGTGATATTTTCATTAAAACTAACGAAAATATGATGTAACCTAATCAATATCTATCTTATATATATATAATTTTTTTAATTTCTCATGAACAATAACAGTATGAAATGCCTCAACCACAAAGAAAAAAATACTCCAACCCCTTTGTCCACCATCTACATTTTCAACTGTTTGTTGCAAAGTGAACTAATTAGTAGTCATATTCACCAATATTAAACAAGAGTGGATGAGCATTCCAGTATTTCTACTAAAACATTGTAACCCTTAAATAAACCTTCTAAATCAGCAATAAGGGATCACTGCCACCTTCACAACTACCCATTACTTCCCTCCAATTTTAAAATTAACTTAACTGATCATGGTAAGTTTTTATATGGGTACACAAGTGGCCCTTTGGCTCACCTGGGTGGCTCCACTGTTAATATAAACAAACCACAAATAGTTACATGCAAAATTAAGGTACTGAAAAAATTATATAGGGCTATGTGTTGATTGCCTGATACCTTCAGCATCTGTTGGAAATTTCCAGCAGATTATAGTGGTTAATGACAAGCCCTACATTTTTTCGTTAGTTATGTATATGTTGGTCTTCAAAGGACCTCTTTATTTGCCTTTGGTATTTGCGCTGCCTCAAATGATAAAGAAATTGCTTGCCTTATTATTTTATTGGGATCATTAAGAATAGCGAACCCATAATAGGGTATTGGGTTCCCTATTCTTGACATGGAAACTTTTGGGTTTGCTATTCTTAACATGGAGAATTTTGTAAAAACCTATGAAGCTATTGGTCTCTTGTCATATTACCCTGACTGTTAGTACTGAGGGTAAATCATGGGATCACCTAAAGAATAGGGCCCCCAACTTTCTTTAATTAGCCTCATAAGGCTAACTAACAAAAATATCACGACTTAACCTAACCAATTGTTGGGTCAACTGTACGCCCTTGATGATTGGTTAGGTTAAGTCATGATATTTTTGTTAGTTAGCCTTATAAGGCTAACTAACAAACGTTGGGGGCCCTAACCTTCAGGTGATCCAAATCATGCAATCACCATCGCTACTCTTAACATGTTTAATTTTGGGTTAGCCATTCTTAACATGAGGTAAATAGGTTCGTTATTCTTAATGTGATCCCTCATTTCTGTACTTTTTCCAGTTTTTCAATATCTTGTATCAAATAGGGACTATTAAATTGAATATAGTATTCAAGGAGGGGTCTTACATATGAAATGTATAGTTGCTTTATAATATTGGGTGATTTGTATTCAATGTGTGTGTGCATGAGATTGAGTCTAGCATTTGCTTTATTTCTGATTTGAGGGTTTAAGTTAAGAAATTTTTATAGTGGGCACACTAGGGGCCACTTCGGCCCATTGAGGTGGCTCCACTATGTAAAAACTGCCTGTACATTGGCAATAACCAATTTTTACAAAACTAATTAAGTATCAATTTAAAACTAAAGATAGAATCTCTGGATCCAGAGAATCAAAGTCATAATAGGCTACTATCCACATGTTACACACTATATTTATAACTGACATGCAAATATATCAGATCCAAAGAATCCAGTCAATTTCATTATGGTACCCATCAGTACCATGCCAACCAAAAATAAGTCATGGTCCATATCAATTGCGGACCAAGTCACAATTTACATCCATATACATTACAATATACAGGGTGGGTGGAAAGTAGCTCCCTATTTTGGATTGGTAAAAAAATATGTATATTATCCATTTATTTCAGAAGAAATAATATGAAAAGGTAGGCATACATGGTAGGTTTTCTCTAAAATTCAATGTGGGCTCCAACTCTTTCCACCAGCTTCTGGAGGTGCCCAGGAATGGCGTCCACTGACTTTAGCAGGAACTCCGGTGGGATGGAGGACATGACTTCCCGAATTCAGTCCTCCAGTTATTCCAATGTCCTCGGTTTGGTGCGGTAGACTTCTTCCTTTACCCACCCCCAAAGAAAAGTCGCATGGTGTCAAGTCGGGGCTCCTGGCTGGCCATTGATGTGGACCACAACGACCCATCCAATGCCCAGGGAAGTGGGCATCCAGCCACTCATGGACAACAAGAGCGAAGTGCGGAGGGGCGCCATCTTGCATAAATATCAGATCATCGATGTTCTCCCATGTGCTGACAACCGGCCAGACCTCGTTTCGCAACGTAGCAAGGTACCGCTCAGCATTCATGGTGTTGCGCAGAATGAATGGGCCCACAACCTGATCTGAGGTCATACCACACCACACCGTTACACTGAACTGATTCTGCCGTTTTTCAGCGGTAACCATGGGATCCTCTCCTGCCCAGTAGTGGCAATTGTGGCGGTTGACAAAGCCTCCGACGTGGAACACCGCCTCGTCGCTCCAGAGGATGTTGCGGAAGAGATGGGGCCAGCATGATTTCCCCGAACTCCATGCGAATGTCGCAGTCCTCGTCCGAGAGAGATTGGCAGTAATGCGGCTTCCACGCATGCCAGTTCAGCTCCTTCTTCAGCACAGTTCGCACTGAGTAGCGGGAGAGTCCACTTTCCCGAGCTGCCTGGCGAGTTGACTTTCGTGGACTCCGTGTGAACATTTCCTGAACTGCCTGCACCGTCTCCTGGGCCCTGGATGTCGAAGGGCGACCACATCTTCGAACATCTGCCACAGACCCCATGGTCATGAGCTTCGAGTGGCAGTTCTTGATTGTTTTCGGGTCCACGTGGTCCGTGAATGGCCTGCCATCATCTTTGAACTCGAATGACAGATTGCCAAACTTCGTACCGTGCCGCCAACTGGGCACGCTCCTGCAGTGTTAAACGCTCAGCCATGTTACCCTTCAATCTGAAAAAAAAAAAAAAAAATGAACGTTACAATTGTACCACTTTAGAGAACACACCATAACAATATAACAATACAATCACAATTTATACATAATTTATATGTAATTTAAATTAGGGAGCTACTTTCCACCCACCCTGTATATACTTAAGAAGAAAAGTGTAGGTGTGGCTGTAAAGACTGTACAGTAATGTAGAAATGTGTGTGTACCCATTTTGGGTCTCCCATTTAAAGGTGTTTGTGGGGCAAGTGAAGATCATGAGTTTTTCAATACCTCACAGTACTATGGGGAGCACTACTCGGTAGAGGAATCTCCTTAAATAGGGTGTGTAAGGACAGAGAGTATCCCCTAACCCAAGATGCTGCCTCCCTATATCCCACAACACCTGTGTTGAGCTGTGGGATCTATCACCCAAATGCACATAATATATATGAAATAAACTAGTACCATTCATGCAATAAAAATGGGCTGAAACACCATCACCAGATGTCCTTTGCAGACATCAAACTATCCAACCTTCTTTTGAAAGAATCAAGCATATCTGAAGTCACCACTACTTCTGTCAGACTGTTCCAAAACTTAATTACTCTGTTTGTGAAACTGTTTTCTTAAATTTGTTCTACAGGGTGGGCCGTAAGTTTCCATATATAGGAAAAATAAACATTTTGTTATGGACAACCATTTTTATTTATATAATATGCTCTACATGGTTGCCATTGTTTTGAAAACACATTTCAATACGTGTTCCCCACTGTTGATGAACACGCATTAGCACAGTTGACGTTATGCTTGTAATGGCGTTGGTGATATGTTCCTTTAGATGATTTATGTCTCGTATCTTTTCCTGATACACCATGGCCTTCAAGTGCCCCCAAAGATAGAAATCAAGGGTGGTGAGATCTGGGGATCTGGGAGGCCACTCCAGAGGACCACGCCGACCAATCCAAGCATCCGGAAACTGCTGATCCAAATACCGACGCACGTGAAGACCATAATGAGGTGGAGCTCCATCTTGCTGGAAGTAAACTGGGAAGTTACCTTCCTCATTTAGCAGGGATGGGAAAATCTCTTCTTGCAACATGTTAAGATACCTTTCGGCATTAAGATTTCCACTGACAAAAATTGGTCCAATAATTCTGTCACCCCATATCCCGGCCCACACCATCACTTTACCGGCACCTTGCATCTTCGTCGGACTCAGCCAGTTAGGGTTAGCATTACTCCAATAACGTATGTTTTGCCGATTAACCTCTCCATTGACGTAAAAATTTGCTTCATCAGTAAACAAGATCTTACGTCAAACGCATATTCTTGGGTATCTGAAACATAAAAACAAACGTTTAATTTTTCCTATGTATGGAAACTTACGGCCCACCCTGTACATCTTGACTTAAATAATTTCATACTATGACCTCTAGTCTGATTATTATGATCTTTAATGAAGAGAGATTCAAAATCTATCTTATCCAACCCTTTTTATCACTTTATACACCTATCATATCACCCCTTAACCACCTCCCTTTTTAATGAGAACATGCTTAGATACGCCAGTGACTGGCGTCCATGACTCCAGATTTGAAAAAATTTACTGGAGCACAGCTCTGAATTTACTTTTTTTCCCCTTACACCACTAGATAGGTTAATGATAGTAAACTCTTGAATTGACGACATACCAATTACAAATTGTTTTAGCTAAACATAATAATACAATAATGTACAGTTTATAACTCACCTTAAGTTTATTTATTCATTGCAGCAGCAACAGTAGACGATGTTAGACCTTGCATGTAGGCTAGGGTGCATCAAATTTCCCATGATTTTTCAAAATGTTTTATTTCAATCTGTCCCTATGATTACTCTGTTCCAATGCCTGAAATAGCACATATGGCCAAATTTCAAAGATTTATGTGGTCATCTAGGGGGTCCACATCATTGATGCAATATTTAGTATTGGAGTTAAATTGACCAAAAATTAAACATTTTATATCCCCGTTTCCGTGTTTGCAAAAGTATGAACCAATAAAAATGTGTTAAATAATCAAAACAGGGATACATTACATTGATTTCTACATTACATTCTGGTTTATACATTACATTATTGGTGATACAAGCAAGTTAAAGTCAAAAGAACACTACGTTAATAAAAAATGTTCAAGAACTGTAAATGAACATGAACAATTAGTTTAGGCTCTAGTTTTCCTCTTTCGAAGATTAGGAAGCTTCTTTCTGTCGGATTCAACAACTTGTAGGACATTTTGGTAATGTTGTTGTGATCTGGCAGCCATGAGAAAATCAGAACTTAGCTTCACCCCACACTCAGCACAATCATTTATGACGTTAACTGCCGAGATGTGTTCTCTGGACATTTGAAAGGAAGCTAATTCTGGCCAATTTTCGATTATGAGTCAGGAAAGAACTGTCAAGTTCCAGAACAGAGAAAATGTACCATGAATCTTCATTGATTAAGTCACCAAGCTTTGTTGTGCTGGAAATGGAGTTTGGAAATTTGGGTTCCCCAAATCCTGTGCCAAATCGATGTTGTGGTAAAGATGCCTGATCTTGTGCTGGCTTTACTGCTATAAATCTCTCAGCCAGATAGCAGCGTTCAGCTTCAGGGACTGCATCATTAAAGAGCGCAAGAGGTCAGTCAGGTACCGCGCTTGAACAGGTGATCCACCACCAGCTGTACAGCAAGCAAACAAAGTTCACAAACACGCAGTTTGGGTCATTGTGCTTCTGTGGTAATGGTTCCAGAGGGAAGAGAACTGATCTGCTCCTCCAGCAGCACCATCTTAATGGAGTAGAGAAGCTTGGCCATCCACCTAGCCTTGTGTACAGCACCAGGACGTCGAAATGAAAACTCTCTACTTGTCCCATCCAAGTAGAGCAAACAAAGATCAGAAAATTTTGTAGTCATCACGTTGATGCTTCACAACAGACTGCGCGCATGAAATTGCTCTGGCCCTATAGTCATGGATTATGGTTTGTATGATCTGAATAAGAGGTACCATCCAAAAAATTAAGTGACTGATTATTGTTGTGTGGAACTGTGTCAAATGCTTTTGGAACCGACAGAATATGGTAACTTCTACTGACAATGGTGGTTCTATTTTCAGATCATTGAAGACTTGTGTAAGGATTACCTCGCCAATGTGATGCCGACAAGCTGACCACAGTAAAGCTCGACCTATGTCCTGTTGCAGACTAACACATGCAGCACAGCACTCACATGACCAGTGTTACTAGCTGTTGTGTCAAAAGTCATGTTCACTACCGAGTCAACACAATTCCATGATCGGAGAAGCTCCATAGTGAGATTAGCAATGATTTGACCAGCTGGCTGATCTGTATTTGGCTTGTAGGAAGGCACACCAAGAAGTTTGATGTCATACGAATTGCCAACTGCTATGGTGAGCCTCTCTTCAGCTTTAGTTTGGTATGACAGAGTTGACATCAGTTTAAATCCCAGTGAAGAGACAGGAACTGTGGTGGAACCCAGGACTCTCTGACCAATGATGCAAGCTCTTCACCAACCTTACGTCTTGCTCTGTCGGCAGTAGAATATATGTGAAACTTTTTTGTGTCACCTCCTGATTCCTCAATGATGGCTTTGGTAAATGCTGCATGTTGGCCGTGTGATCTTCATGCTTGTAGACAGGGAAACCATCCTATGGTATTTGAGTATGTCATGACTTATAAAAGCAGTTGTTCCTGAGCGAGTTGCTTGGCGAGATTTTCGTGTTTTTGGTTTGTAATCCTCTATATCACCCTCTTCATCCTCAACATCACTGTTGCTTTCCTCACTGTTCTCAATCTGAACTTTGCTTGTAGATGCTTGGGCTTCTTTATGAGCTTTAAGCTGTCGTTCTGCTTGCATCATTTCCTTTTCCTGCTTTCTTTGGACTTTTGATGCGAGCTTCTTGTCATGGCTTCCAAATGATGCGACTCTGTCTGATTTCATTGACCGCAAGAACTCCAGATCTTCAGGATCTTTTATGAGTTGCTCAGCATTCCTTGGCCACAACTGAAATGTTTCTTGTAACTCCTTTTCGATCCCCTTAAGCTTCGCAACTGCACCAGCGAAGAACCGATCCACTGGAAGTTCCCTAAGTTTTGCATTTTTTGCAGATAGTGCTATAATTTTTTCAACAGCTTTCCTCTCAGTAATCATGGCAATGTTGCCTTTCTGATAAAATGGAATAATTTTTTGCAAGACAAATTTAGCATTGTTCCATTTTGTACGGTTAAACGGTAGACCTTCTTGCTGATGAAACATGTAGCATCGCAACACTTGCTCACATGTTGGCAGCCTAGATCCTGTTATCTCTGCATCTGCATCGCTGATTCCAGCACCAAGACCATAAATGGCAGCAGTTTGACGAGTTTTAACAGCATATTTATCATTTGTGCTATCTGAACTGGCCATAATGCACGACAGGTATAAAGAGAACACAAAAAAATTCTGTAAAGAGAGAACACAAATTTAACATAAACACACAAAAATCATATTTATCATAAATACTTGCATATCAGATTATATATTGCAGTTCCTTTTAGAATATTCTATAACTTTCCACCACTTCCTAGCACTTTCTAGAGGTTTCTATCACTTTCTAGAGGTATCTATCACTTTATAGAAGTTTCTATCACTTTTAGAAGTTTCTATCACTTTTTAGAAGTATATATGACCTTTAGAAATATCACTTACATGTTCTTAGGCTGATTTTTGTAGTGAACAAAATTTTAAACTTCTACTATTTGGATCTCAAATCACAGAATGACTGTGGGGTTGGTGTGCATATAGGAAGTCTGTGTGGACCCCATAAATGGCATTCAAATCCAAAAATAATTCACATAGTAGGTTTTCTTAACCATTGGAACATTTCTAACTTAGGGACAAAGTGAAACTATGTCATTGGTGATTTTGATGCACCCTAATGTAGGCATTTGTTGTGAATTTACCGCCATGTATGCTTGGCCACTGATCAATGGCTTTCTGTGTGATCATTACAGCAGATCTAGTGCCTGGAGCTGGACCCTCCTTCACAATTCTGCACAGCTTAGTCAAATGAGATGGCTTAATGGATCCTTTGTGTTCAACAATGTAACCAAGAATGGAGAATGTCCCTTCAGCTGGTGCTTCACTCCAGCAGTTGATCCATCTTTATCAAAATGCTTTAATCTCTCTGTGATTCCTTTCCACAGCTGTTCTATATATTCTGTCAGCCAATTTATCACTGAGTCTTTTGTAAAACTACTTTCAGATCTGGTTCTGGATGGTCTAGCAACTTCAGCAACCTGGTAGTAATCAGAACGTTTCTTGATGTATTTGTAAACTTCATTTAGGATGTAATCCTCAGCTGTTAGTTCCTTTTGCTGCCCTGTGGTATCGTGCTTAAATTCAGAAACTACATCATTTGCATTTCCTCCATTAGCTAATTTGGAAATTGTTTCCATCACTCTTAACATAACAGTTTTCCCTCCTTTATAAAATATATTTTCTACAAATTCTGCACTAACTGTGGTTTTTTGAGCTACTTGCAACATAATCTTTGTTACATAGGAAATCAATACATAGAACTTGGCACTAATTTCTTTCTCTTGTGGATGATCAAAAAAAACAATTTTCCACAAATCTGTCAAATTGATCAAATTCGTAATTAACCATGCGAGTATCAGATTTGAGTTTTGGTCTCTTAAAACCAATGATATTGTCAAGAACCATATTGGTATAGTCAAGGCTGATCTCAGATTTGAAGAGTGATTCTGAATAAAGTCTAAAAGCTCACTTAGTTTACAAATTTTCTTCAATGCATCAACGTGGGCTCTGTTCACAAGATGCATTAAGTCCCATCGAAATTTGAAATTTTCTCCAAACAACTTTTTCATTTCGTTTTTAAATGGCTCGTTGTCCTTACAAAAAGCCCCATCTCCAACCATTCCAGATACCTTGGATTTAATTGCTTCTTCAGATAGTTTCAAGTGATTAGGAGACTTCAACACATCAAAAATTTCATTGGCCAAATAAACTCCTGATTTGCTGCGTACTAAATTTATCCCAGCAAGTTTTACAGTCTTATCTTCTTCACTCATAACTAATACAACTAGCATGCTTAATCCCAAAATTGTTCCAATGTCAGCTGTTATTGTTACTGAAGTTTGTTCTAAGAACCACTTTACAGTTTGTTCTTTAAGTTGATTATCTAATAGCTCACAAATTGTCTCGCACGCATGTGTGCTATGATTCAAATTTCCAACCTCACAACCTGACCTATGTAATACAGCTAGAAGTACTGGATATAGAGCCCATGCAGTGTTTGTTTTCATTATGTAGTATAAGATGTTGCCACATAAGTCTTCTATGCGTTTAGTAGTGTTCCGAGAAGATGTTTTCATCACTTCATAAACAGCAGCTCTTTGATGATGCTGAAGTTTAATTAAATGTCTCTTCAGGTGGGTTTTCAGATTTCTAAACCATCTCTCTTGATTTTCTCCTTGTTTGCATACATAGGTTAAATCTTTAACATTGAAGTAACCTTTTATGTTAGAATGTTTGTCTGAAGCACATGCTTTGGGGTCTGTGCAAGCTATGCAATATAATGTAAACATTTTATCATCAGAAGCATCATCAATATCTTCTTGATTATCATCTTCATCCTCAACAGCTATATCTACATCAGGCATATTAGTGTCACTATTTGCAATGTTTTCCATTATATCACTTGGTACTGAAAATGAATCATCAGCATGCCCTAGATCCTTCTTTTCCACCAATTTGAATGTAGATTTGATCAAATCATTGTTCAGGATTTCTTGTATTGATTTACACTTGCTTAAATGGGCTATGGAAATGTCAAATTTGTTGCTTTTTGCTTTATTAGATTTGGATGCAACACTTGAACTTGAAGGCATATTTTGACTTCTCTTTATTAACCACAACAGCTTGGTGAGTTTCTTTTGTTAGGCGCAAAATTGCATTCAATGTCTTCTGGATTTGGGAATTTTCAAATTCCTCTAAAGCAGTTTTGTTAGTCTGATGCGCAGATTCCTCACTTACCTTTTGTTTCTTAGGTGGAGGAGAAGCACTTTCTTCAGTCTGTGAAACATCTAGTGAAAAAGTTTCATTTTCTAGATTAGCAGTTGATGAAGTTGGTTCATTTTTCTGAGGTCTAGCACTAGCACATTTTGTGAACAAACTAAATGACTGCTTTGCCGTATCTCTTTGCTGCACTTCATCCTGGTATTTCTTTACTGCAATATCTAAGCTGTGGGCCCAAACTCTGGGACCTCTTGTATTGTAACCAGGGTTGTGGAGTCGGAGTCGTGGAGTCGCATGTTTCAGGGCGGAGTCGGAGTCGAATTTTTACAATGTGTGGAGTCTGAGTCGGAAAATTTTGGACCGACTCCACAACCCTGGTTATAGCCACTAGGTTAAGAAGGGTTATTCAATTTTAAGTAGGACTACTACTGGTTAGACCTTAATTATGTTTAAGAGAATCTTTTTCATTTATATATATATATATATATATATATATATATATATATATATTATTGGAAAAAAAAAAATCCCTTAATATGATAATATCTACAAGTCAATATCCTTCTTAATATTTGAATGTTCCCTTATCCTAGAAAGTAACCTGACGATTCATGTGGTGGTGATGAAATGTCTTATTATTATGATAATTATAGAGTGAAACACTAGAGGAGTCGGAGTCGTATATTTAAAATGTGTGGAGTCGGAGTCGGATTTTTAGATTTTTTACAATGTGTGGAGTCGGAGTCGAATTTTTACAATGTGTGGAGTCTGAGTCGGAAAATTTTGGACCGACTCCACAACCCTGATTGTAACAAATATTTTTTTGGGAATTAAAATGTTCCTCCCAGTTTTGCTTCTTTGAATATTTGTTCTTGCATTGACCACAAAAGTAACCCCTTTTAACACCCTCACTTTTCTCTCCAACTTCTTCAATATTAGGATCCATTATTGATTATTGACTACCTGAAAAAATACAAAATAAGTTAAAGTTAGTAAATATAGATAGTATGGTAAAAGTAAGTAAAAGTAAGTGCTTTAAACTTAGTAAAAGTAAGGAAGAGTAAGTAAAAGTAAGTTTAAACTTAACTAAACTTTTCAATTCTAGAGTCATGGTGGATTACTTAAAACCGCACAAGTAATTATCTGGCCAATTTATCAAACCTGGCCAAGATCAATGGAACATAGTCCAATCCTGATAATTTTATATTAAAAAATATACGTTTTAATAAAATTTTAATTATCAAACATTGAAGCTTAACAAAAAATAAAATAATTGTTAAATATGGAATTACCAACTAAACTTAAAATAACTAAATTTGTAATTTAAAAAAATTGGTTTGTACAAGAATGTATACACAAAAAAATTGCATAATGTCTAGCGGATGAACAAAACCCAAACCCAAATTTACTTTTTCTCATGGTCAAATTTACTGGAGCAATGCTCCCAAGATCCCAGGAATCTGGAGTCATGCGCCAGTCTTTCCTTATATGTCAATTGTCTTAGAGATGGGATCATTCTTGTTGCTCATTTCTGTACTTTTTCCAGTTTTTCAATATCTTGTATCAAATAGGGACTATTAAATTGAATGCAGTATTCGAGGAGGGGTCTCACATATGAAATGTATAGTTGCTTTATAATATTGGGTGATTTGTATTCAATGTGTGTGTGCATGAGATTGAGTCTAGCATTTGCTTTTTCTGATTACCATACAGTGATTTGAGGGTTTAAGTTCATTTGTCACAGTGACACCCAAGTGTGTCTATCATTTTTAATCCAAATTCCATTCATATTGTATTCAAATTCTAGATTTTTTGGCCCAATATGCATAACCTTGCACTTATCAACATTAAATTTCATCTCACTTATCTGCCCAGGCTGTTACTCTAAGTCTTTTTGTATTGTCATTGCTTCTGCTACTCACTTAACATTATGGCCTAATTTTGTATCATCAGCAAATTTTGAGGTTTTACATGATAGGCCCTTCTCTAGATCATTTATATAGACAACAAAAAGTAGAGGCCCCAGAACAGACCCCTGTGGGACTCCGCTCAATACGGGTCTTCAAGTAGACTTATTTCCATTTAGATGAACTCTGTTTTCTATTTCTCAGCCATTCCTCTATCCAGTCAGCTATATGACCTCTTATACCATGGGCTCTAACTTTTACCAACAATCTTGCATGAGGAACAGTATCAAATGCCTTTGCAAAATCTAAGTATACTATATCTACTAGCTCTTTATTGTCCAAATGCAACAGGACTTCCATCATAAAATTCAATCATGTTGGTTAGACAGGACCTTCCATTTTGAAAGCCATGCTGGCTATCATTTATAAGGTTGCACCTTTCAAGGAACTCAGTAACTTTACCTCTAATGATACTTTTGAGTAATTTGCAAATAATGGAGGTGAGGCTGATGGGTCTGTAGTGTTTTGCCAAGTTTCTATTTCCTTTTTTAAAGATTGGAGCCACATTTGCTTTCTTCCAATCCTCTGGAATTTCAGTACATATCAATGATTTATTAAAAATAATTTCTAGTGCCTGTGCTATTTAGTGATGTAAAAAAACCGTTTATTTTTTTTTTTGTTTTTTTTTTTGTTTTTTTTAATAATTAATATAGATATTGCCAATTTAATTATAAGGTATACTTTTGCAATGATATATATTATAAAAATAAATAAATAAATAATAAAATAGGCCATATGGTACCAGTATAGAATGTCCTTTTCAGCCTATTTACAGAAAAAACTGGCCTCTTTCTTGCACTGAAAGTCTTGTATCTTGAGATCCATTAAACTTGCGAGAACACTGGCTGGGAGCTGACTGCCCATTGTCCAACCTTCCCAGGACTCTCCCATCCATGCCTCGGATTTTGAATCTCCCACTTAACTATCCTTTAGACCCACGATGACATATTCCCCCCCCCCCCCCACGAGACCATCCATATATATATACATACACATACACCCATATACATATATACCAATATATACATAAATACTTATATACACATTTATATCTATTGTATACCCCATACACATGCATACATCCAGAATTCCAGATACATACGCATGCATACTCACATATATACCTACACAAACTCATACACCTCTATTTCGCCCTTTCATTACCACCGAGATCATTTAGCACATACAGTAATATCCATACAGCCAAAGAAACCAATTAAGCACAGACAGAGCAGCAAAGCTAGTATTTATATCCCAAAATGCAAAATTCCAAGAAAGTGAAGTAAAACATGGTGCTACATTGGCTTCGTCAACATCCAAATCTGCAATAAATACCAGTACCTGTGATATTGAAACTATTTGCTTTAATCAATCTAGTGATAATGATTCTTCAATGGAAATAGAATCAGATAATGAAAGTTAAACAGCATTAGGTTAACACAAAGGTTAAAGAAAGAGATGAATATTTATATTTTTTTTATTTTTCTATTTGGAATATATATATATATATATATACACTGGTATTCTTGCCAATCACAATTATATCTATTGTTTTATACCAGTATTCTGGATATTATACCAGTACCTGTGATATTGAAACTAGCATATATGCTCTACCCAATCTAGTGATGATTCTTCCATGGAAATGTAGGTTAACAAAAAGGTTCAAAAAAAGGTGAATATTTTTTTTCTATCTGGAATATATATACTGGTACTCTTGCCAATCACAATTATGTATATTGTTTGAAACGAGGAAGAATGTTTTATGTTCTAGTTAAAAAATATATATACATATAAAAAATGAGGGTTTGTTTTTCCTTTCTATTATATACTTTTTGCGTGATTCAATTTTTCTAAAAGATGACTATATAGTATATATACTAGGTATAACCGTATAAGCATGGTAGTATAGTAAATTATAGGTAATACTGATATACTTATTATATTAAAGGAATATAATAAGTTTAAAACAAAAAAAACAGACTACCTTCGTTTTAAACAAAAAAAACGACACAATAAAAAACGACTCGCATCACTAGTGCTATGTTCTTTTTGGTAGCTTTTATGACTATTGGATGCATTTCATCTGGCCCTAGAGATTTTTCCTTTTTTAATTTATCTATTGCTTTTAGGATATCTAGTTTTGTTATCCTTAATTCATTTATTTCTTGATACCATATTGTAAATATGCATGTATAGTTTTTCCATATACGTGGGGGCCTGAATGAAAAATTTATATATTATACATTAAATTTTTTAATAAACTGTTTTAAACCATGTGAAATGGATTAAAAAGAATGAAGTAGGAAATTTATAGAAGCAAAGTTATTAAGCATTTTTACTTTGCTCAATTTGTGTAAGGTTTATAAGTATTCTGGCTTTCAAAGCAGTCTCTTTGAGGCCTGTCTGGTTTAGTCTGAGTTACATTGGATACATTGAGAGATTCCTCCTCAATAGTATCCTGATCCATCCTTTGGGGTAATGGTTCTAACTTAGCCTCACACTCCAAAGGATATAGTAATGTGATATCTCTATGGTTTCACCAGTTTTGAGTTCTAAGACTTTTCTCATTGACCAATATTGTCTTGGAGTATTGTCATGTATCAACACAATGTCCCTAATTTTGACTGAATCATTCCAATTTTTTAATTGTTTTTCCTCTAAGACTCGTTAAGTATGGTATTCTCTCCATTTTGCTATAAACTAATTTTGATTTGTCAAATGTTGGTATTTTGTGTTGAGTTCTTTGTCCTATTACCTACTCTGGATCCTCTGTACTATTATGTTCATATTCTGGTAACATGTTTACTGTTTCTCCCTTAATTAGGTGGTTTGGTGCGAGAGGTTCTGGCTCATTAACCCTTAAAGTCCTGATTTTTTTGTAGGGATAAGTTATGAATGCGTGTATTTGAAACGTTAGCAATTTGTACCGTCAGTCCTTAAAGGATTAATACCATCTCCCACATAAGTTAATGGTCTTTTGTTAGTTTTCAATTTCTGACAGAATAGTCACGAGTTCAAGAAGTTGTAGATGTTTGGTCCAAAGTCTTTTTAAGGCAGTTCTTTAGTCTGTTTTTTCCCAAATGGAACCATGCCATGGTGTATTAACAGGGATGTACTTCCAGGTTATATTGTTTGATTAAATGAGTTTGTACTATTTCACTGTCACAAATCTGATGAATAATTCTTTCACAAGATTTGAAGTGTGGCATTGTCTGACCATATAGTTCTGGGTACAGAATTGTGTGCACAAAATTGTCTGAAAGTAGCAATAAAAGCTGCTTCTGTCATCTGTCTAGACATATGGCATGTGTGGCAGTACAGGTAGAGTACAATTTATATTTGTATTCCTTTGAATCCATTTTCTCACTCATTCACCCAGTGTAGTCAATACCTGTGGTTTCAAATGGCTGAGTAAATGTTACTTGTTCCATAGGTAGGTCTGGAGGGCTTCGAGTCTTAAAGGGTCATGAATGGATATGTTTACGAGGAATGCGTATGTTTAAAATCTTGTTTCAGTTCTAACCTTTGGTAGCCAGTAAGTTTTTCTCAGCTCTGTCAGGGTTTGTGGGATCTCTGATGAGATTTATGAAGCAATTCCTCCTCGGAAGAAGAATTGGGTGCTTAGAGTTGTAAGTCAAAGTTGACTTGTTAATTCTCCCTTTACACCTTATCAGACCCTCTGTATTCAGGTATAGATTTAGATCCATGACAAGTGAAGGAATTCTTGTTTAATGTGTTACTGGACTTAAGATACTTAAGCTTGTATCTGTTTGAGCCAGTGTTTTGTTGGTTTCTGTTAAGTTAGAAAAGGCCTTCTGAGGACAGTTTGAGAAGGTAGCTATTGACAAACTTGCAGCAGTAGACTGTAATTCTCAAGAGTGTTGAGGTCTGAATAATGCATTTATAGCCAAAAATAGGTTTGTCCTCTGATCTTTTCAGCTGTTGTAAAGTTGAGTGAGGTTTACTTGGCTGGCCAAAGATCCTCACATGTTAGCCATTCAGGCCTTCATAACAAATTTTGTTTGCTTTCAGCAGTTTGTAAGAGCCCTCTTGTCAAAGTCTGCAGGATTCTGTTTTGTTTGTATGTACCTAAATTTGATACCAAGGGATGTGTTTTCAGTTTTGTTTCTGTTAGTCTGTTCTTCACAAATGTTTTTGCAAGATGTTGCATCTGTGTTGGTCACCCATGTTAGACAAATTTGACTGTCTCCATAAGTAAATGTGTTGTCAACTTCTTTATACACTTGTGAGAGAGTGTCTGCTGTTTTGACTCCCACTGAGAGCCAATAATTCAAGTTGTGGTACAGTTTTCTCTTGGTTTCAGGGTGCCACTTTTGCTTTTGAATAAACAGTTGCTTTCATTTTCACTTGTTAAATAGGCACAACACACGTAAGCTTGTGTGCTGGCATCTGTGAAAATGTGTAGTGTTTGGTTTCAATCTGTAACCAGTACATCTGGTATGTAGATGTTTTGAACTTTAAGTCTGTGGCCAATTTTTTCCAATGAAGTTGGTCTTCCATTGAAAGTGGTTCATCCCAATAGATTTTCTTTTTCCGTAAGTCTTGCAAAAAGATTTTGGATCTTATGGTTGCTGGTAAATATAATCCAATGTGGTCAAAAATTTGGATGATTCTGAAAGCACTTGTCTTTTATATTGGCATTTGGATTTAAGTTAAACTTTGTGCAAAGTGTTAGTGTTTGGAATTGTTTTAAAAACCAAAGTATTTTTGTGTAATTGTTTGGTTCAATGTTCCCATTGTCTTTTGTTATTTGTTCATTTAATTTAGGAGAATTAGAAACCCACTGTCCAAAATTTCCTTGCTTCATTATGGGTTGACATTTTGTAAATTTCAAGAAATTCCTCTTTAGTTACAGTGGAACCAATGAGGTTATCCACATAAAAATTTTAAAAACTGAACTGTTAAGTCCTCTTGAAATAAGTTTAGGTGGTTTTTAATTGTTTAAGCAAGAATACTTGGAGAACAATTTGCTCTAAAAATAATTACTTTAAATCTGTAGGTTTTGAAACCTTTGTTAGTCATGTGGATCATTAAACCACAAACACCTTGATTTTTATCATACTTGAGCTTCAAATTTATACAGAGGAATGCTTTTTCTATGTCACTCTGTACTGCATAATTGTCTAAATGGAAGCAAAGGAGAATTTTTACAAGATCTGAGACAAGATTTGGGCCTTCCATGAGACAATCATTTAAACTACAGTTGTATACTACCGTACAGTAGGGAAAATGCGCACCTTTTTTTGAGTTTTTTTGCTTATGGAAAAAGTTCTAGAAGAAAAATAAAAAAGTGAGATGTTATAGTTTACTAATGGAGCTACCTTTAGCACATATTGAAATGTGTATAAAAATATTCATGTGGCAGGTATGAGAAAATATATATGGTTGCGCATTTACCCCAGGGAATGGGGGTAAGCGCGCACCCTGTTGCTCTTTTAAAAATTTAAGCACACATGCCTATTTAAGCAATCCTAAGCATATTTTAGATGCATTACCTCACAATATGAACTATTATTAAGTAATATATCAGGTATAAACTATCACCTAAGCATAGAAAATATACAAAAAAATATGAAAATGGAAAATATATAAAAAATATACCGTACAAAAAATATAGAAACTAATTAGTGCTCCTTACACTTCCCTAGCGCATAACGATATTAGTCATTTCAGAAGCCTTAAAGCAAAGTTTGTCTTTAATAATGAGGGGCTTAGGCAAACATTTAACAGAAGTAACTTCAGTATCCATAATGTCTTCGTTTGATGGTTCCTTAAAGTAATAAAATTCACCTCCTGACTTGTTGCAGTCACGTCTGAAATACTTCACTAATAGGTATCCACTTTCTTCCTTCTCTACTGGTAGCACTTTTCCTACAAAATGATAGTATGAATTAGCTCTTGCCAGGAAACTGAATAATAACATAGGTCCCTCTCTCTATTTTCTTGGTCCTGCTCTCCTCATCTTCTCCCTCTTCTCTTTCCTCCTCTTCTGATTCTTTCCCTGATCCTTCCTCCTCATGAATCCCCGGCGTTGCCTCATCACTTGATGAAAGAACTTCTTCCAGGCTATTGTCAGGGTCGGAATCATCTACTTCCGGTATCAGCCTCCTTTTGGCACCAGTTTTCTTGGTTTGCTGGTTAGAGGGACTGGCGTCAATGTCCTCGAAGGAAACACACTTGCCAGGAGATACATGGATAGCCCTTCCACACTGGGACGGCCCAGGTTTCCTGTTGGATTCCTCCCTCATTTCTATAAGCTTTTCCATGAGCAAAGGGCTTACTAGGTGCGTTGATGGGGTGACATCTGTCTTTGTTAGTTTATTGAGCACTTTTTGGCGGTTAAGTGGGTAGATCCCAGTTGTTCTGAAGCCACTTATAGCATATTCTGCTTTATCCTGCATTTCCTCCAACAGTGAAAATAGCAGTCGTGGAAATTGGTTCTTTGGTAGAGTAGTGTAAAACATTCCATCAGACTGCTTCCACTTGGTTAACACCTTCCGCCATGCAGCCTTCATTGGAGCATACACAGCCACGTCCAGGGGCTGAAGTAGATGTGTGCTGTTTGGTGGCAAAAAGATCATGCATATCCTGTTCTCTTCGCATATCTCGATGACATCAGCAGAAAGATGTGAAGAGAGATTGTCACCAATAAGGAATCTTGGAGCATCATTTGGCAGTTGACGAAAATAAGGCATAGCCTGCCTCTGAAGCCAGTCTTTGAAGCAGTGTGCATCGAACCACCCAGATTTCGTCCTGTTATATCTCGTGCTGATGGGCCCTCCCATCACCCACGAGTCCATCAAGCGTTCCGCTTTATAAACAACATATGGAGGCAGGAACTGTCCATCTGCTGCACAAGCAAACATGAGTGAAACGGCAGACTTAGATGTGTTCATTATTTTCTCCGCGTGCTTAGTCCCCTTCCTGAAAATCATTAGCTTCACCTTTTGATCATCCGTTAAATTTGTCTCGTCATAGTTGACAATATTCTCAGGTGGAACTCCTCTCAATGATTTCTCTAAATTGTCATAAAACCTGTTCACAGTATCTACAGAAACTGCTGCTCTTTTTCGATTTATATTTTGGCACATACGCGAGGACAACAGATTTTCATGCCTTCCTAGAAAGATCGGACCCACTCTTCACCTGGCATATTGTCTTTGAAATATGCACAGCATCGGCCTGCCTTATCTAAGAAACTTTTCACAAATAACCTTAAATCCATATTGTCAAAAGCATAGCCATAATCGGCAAAGGTGGCCAGATGCTGGGCAATGGACAGCTCCTCTTCTGGAAGCAAGGCTGGTTTGTGCCTAGTGATGTTAAAAAACCGTTTTTTTTTATGTCCATGTTTTTTTTGTTTTTTTTGTCGTTTTATTTGTTTTTTATTGTTTTTTTTGTTTTTTTCATTTTTTTTAATAATTAATATAGATATTACCAATTTAATTATAAGGTATACTTTTGCAATGATATATATTATAAAAATAAATAAATAAATAATAAAATAGGCCATATGGTACCAGTATAGAATGCCCTTTTCAGCCTATTTACAGAAAAAACTGGCCTCTTTCTTGCACTGAAAATCTTGTATCTTGAGATCCGTTAAACTTGCAAGAACACTGGCTGAGAGCTGACTGCCCATTGTCCAACCTTTCCAGGACTCTCCCATCCATGCCTCGGATTTTGAATCTCCCACTTAACTATCCTTTAGACCTGCGATGACATATTTTCCCCCCGAGACCATCCATATATATATACATACACATACACCCATATACATATATACCAATATATACATAAATACTTATATACACATATTTATATCTATTATATACCCCATACATACGCATACATCCAGAATTCCAGATACATACGCACGCATACTCACATATATACCTACACAAACTCATACACCTCTATTTCGCCCTTTCATTACCTCCGAGATCATTTAGCACATACAGTAATATCCATACAGCCAAAAGAAACTGATTAAGCACAGACAGAGCAGCAAAGCTTGTATTTATATCCCAAAATGCAAAATTCCAAGAAAGTGAAGTAAAACATGGTGCTACATTGGCTTCGTCAACATCCAAATCTGCAATAAGTACCAGTACCTGTGATATTGAAACTATATGCTCTAATCAATCTAGTGATAATGATTCTTCAATGGAAATAGAATCAGATAATGAAAGTTAAACAGCATTAGGTTAACACAAAGGTTAAAGAAAGAGATGAATATTTTTATTTTTTTATTTTTCTATTTGGAATATATATATATATATATATATATATGTATATATATATATATGTATATATATATATATATATACACACTGGTATTCTTGCCAATCACAATTATATATATTGTTTTATACCAGTATTATGTATTTTTTATTATGTATATTATACCAGTACCTGTGATATTGAAACTAGCATATATGCTCTACCCAATCTAGTGATGATTCTTCCATGGAAATGAAGGTTAAACAACATTAGGTTAACAAAAAGGTGAATATTTTTTTTTCTATCTGGATTATATATACTGGTACTCTTGCCAATCATAATTATGTATATTGTTTGAAACGAGGAAGAATGTTTCATGTTCTAATTAAAAAATATATATACATAGGGAAAAACAAACCCTCACTTTTTATTTCTATTATATACTTTTTGTGTGATTCAGTTTTTCTAAATGATGACTATATATACTAGGTATAACCGTATAAGCATGGTAGTATAGTAAATTATAGGTAATACTAATATACTTATTAGATTAAAGGAAGAAAAATATGGAATAAGTTTAAAACAATAAAAAACAAAAAAAAACAGACTACCTTCGTTTTAAACAAAAAAAATGACACAATAAAAAACGACTCATCACTATTTGTGCCCTATTTGTGATGTGCGCCGCTCTCTGGACACATGATCACGGAGGGTCCTTTGAGGTATGTGAAGAATTCTTGCAACCCTCTTGCAGGGTTCTCCTGCTTGTACATGCCTGACTGCCTCCTGCAAGTCATTGGGGGAGTAAAGCCTCACCTGCTTGGGGTCTGTTTTTCTCATAATGTCGCACCATCTGTAAAAACGAGCAATAAATATTGACAGCTAGATGTTATAGCATTTGGATAGTTTTTGTTTTATGCTATAGATTTAAAAATTAGGCTATAAGGCATCAAAATATTATTTTAAATATTATTTGCATGCTGTAAGTGAAGAAATCAGTGGGTGCGCGTTTACCCCATGAAAAGTTGCGCAATTACCCCACCCTTCATTCATGACTCACTACAGTCACATGCTAAGACCTAAAACCTTATAATTCAATCATAATCTACCTTAGGGTATACATAATTAATGAGCCTAAAAAGAGTATCTTAGCAAAATTTATTCTTTGGTAGCTTACCCTTAGTGTTTCCAACTTCACGTTTCTTCAAAATTTTCTTCAATGCTCCATCCTCCCTTTCCAAAGCCCTGGTGGCTATTTTAATTATGTATGCAATTATGTTTTCGCCTGTATAAGTTATTCTGTTATTCTTTTAAGCATTCAAACTGTAAAAAGAAGAAAAATTATTCAAAACATATTTCTGGTGATGCTTTAAATAAATAATTTAACTGGGTGCGCATTTTCCCCACTGTATGGTACTCTTAATTTAGTTGTGGATGAGTCTTCTCTGTAAACTCCCCTGTGTTAAATAATGACCACCTCATTTTTTAAAGGGTTCATCAGTAACTTCTTCAATGAAGCCCCTTTCTATTTGTTCTTTGAATGTTTTGTTCTAAAAGATTGTCATTTTTAAGTTTTCTAACTTTTATACAGCTGTGCCTTAGCTACTTTCAAATTGTCCATTATTTGTGGACAAAGTGTTTTCCAAGGCAGCTCCACATGGTATTGATTGTCTGTTGTAATGTATCCTTAAATTGTTCTGTCATCAATTGGTCTTTGTGTAATTGTATTGTCCTTTATGCCAACTGATTCTAATAGTCACACCCATATACATATATACCAATATATACATAAATACTTATATACACATTTATATCTATTATAGCCCCCTCCCCGCGGGCGGTCTTTCTGGGGTGGATCGCCCGCGGGCTCCTGCCTACATGTGGCGAGGGGGGTCAGCCGCGGCTGGGGGCCCTGCCGGGTCCCCGCCCGGTTGCGAAGTGGACTTTTAGCATACCCTGCTATCCTACAGCCCCCTCTTTCCTGTCTTCCCCTCTTTACCCTCTTCCTTGCCCCCTCTGTTTTTTCTGCTTTCTCTGTTCACTTCGCGCGCCCCGTGGGCTGCCGGGGCTGGTCGCTGGGGGTCTCGCCCCCATGGCCGGGGCCGGACTAAGTTGGCTGGTAGGGTGCCCAGGCCTGGGACCCTGGGGGGCCTTGGTCTTTGCTGCCGGCGGGGGAGAACTCTCGACGCTGCAAGGGCCCCTTTTGAAACGGGGGTACCTACATGGGACGAGGCACCCACCCCCCGCCGGCGTGCGCTTGGTCCCTTGGGCCCCGGGTAATCGGTTCCCCGCGGCCCCGGGCGCGAAACTACATAAAAATTTTCTATGGAAACACTTACAACTCTAATGGACCTCGTTGAAGACCCGGCTTGTGCATCTGACCTCCCTCTGACTACCTCTTTGGACCGTGGGTCTGGTAAGGGCAGTCGGCAGCCCTCGCCCACCCCGTCTGCTCTTCTTGCCGACACCACCTCTCCCTCTCTTCCCCAGGCTCGTGGCGCCGCTGCCCGACCCCGCCAGTAGCGGATGGACCTGCAGTGGACCCCCCGACCCCTGGATCCCCCCATATTCCACGTCCCGATAGGGACCCACCTGCTTTTTCGCCCTCAGGTGGGAGGCCCGCGGCCCCGGTCGCCTCCCACTCCGGTCGGGCCTCATCGCCCCCGGCCCCCTCGGCCCTGGGGACGTGGGACCCGACGTCGCCGTCCGCCTTTCTCGTCTTCTCGCCCCCTCGAAGTTCCGGTGGTTTGGCCAGACGGCTTCACTCGGCCTTAGGACGATGGACAAGTTCCTCGTCCTCCGCCCCTCCTCCTCCAAGCCCCTCCCCACTAACCACGAACGTCTCTTTCGAGCGATCCATGGGAAGACGGGGACGGCGCGTTTTGACCTTCGGCCTAAGAGGGATGGCTCCATTTTGATAAGGTCGCGTTCCTCTGCCGAAACCTCCTCTCTGCTCGCTATCCCCGATGTCTTGGGCTGCGGGATCACGGTGACTCCCCACCCCCGCCTCAATCAGTGCCAGGGCACAATTTACGCTGCTCATCTTCTACCCATCCCGGTGGAAGACCTCCAGATTGACCTCGCCTCCCAGGGTGTTGAGGGTGTACCGCTTTCCCGACAGATCGCGGTCCCCAACTGCCCCTTCTCCTCGCCTGCTCCTCACTTTCGACTGACTGGTGCCCCCCGTTTCGGTATTCTGGGGCTTTGGTGAGAGACGAGCGTGCGAATTATCAGTACGACCATACGTGCCAGATCCTACGCGCTGTTTTCAGTGTAATAGGTTTGGCCATGTGAGCAGCTCCTGCCGTCAGCCGGCCCCGTTGTGTGTCCGCTGCGGCGGCCCTCCCCACCCCTTGCCCTGTACTGCTCCGCCTTCCTGCACCAACTGCCATGGACCACACCCTGCTTCATCCCGCTCTTGCCCGTCCTTCCTCTTTGAAAGGGAGGTTCGGGCCTCTGTTCATCAGAGTTTCTCAGCGCTCGGGAGGCGCGGGAGCGGTTGCGTGGCTGCGAGGCCCGGCGTGGTGCCTCGTACGCCGAGGCTCTCCGTTCCCGGGCCCCGTCCTCACCGGCGGTTCCCAACGCGCCCCACCCACCGTGTCCGCTACTCCCAGTCCATCCTCTGCCGCCCAGCGGACTCGTACCGCGGCTCCCCGTACTACCAGCGCGTCCCCACGTGCTCCCTCCGCGAACGCCGATGCTTCGTCGGCAACCCCCCTGCCCCTTCTACGCCCTCCCACCGGCACCTTCGGCCACCCCCATTCCGGATCGTGACACGCCGTCACCCACGCGGGCCGCACGACGGAGGGATAGGGGCCGCAAGCGCCGCGCCAGTGGTGACCCCGAAAGGTTCGACGCCATAAGCCTCGCATCACCTTCCTCTCCTAAACACAAACGCCCCCTTCGCCCTACCACCCCGGTGTCCTCACCGTCCCCACTGCGCAACCGTTATGCACGCTCCCCCCTGGGGTCCCCGTCGGCCCTCGTGGTGGGGGCTGAGATACACTCCTCCGGCCCCGTCGATGGACCCACTGGAGGGGGAACTCGCCCGCCTGGTCGGCGTGGGTGGGACGTGCACGCCCCCGCGTTTGACCCGCCCCATCTCTCCTCGACCTGCCAATGCCTCCGGGTGAGGTATTATTTTCCACTCCCCCTCGTAGTCCTGCCTCCCCCGCACCTCCGGTGAAGGGAGGGGCATTCTGGATACCTCTCACATCCCCTTCTCTGCATCGCTCTCCCCCGGACGTCCGGGAGACTCCTCCTCTGGAGGACTTGCCGGCGTCTGGTTCCACATCGCCCCCTCGTCGGGGGGGACCCTCGCCTTCGCCCTCGTTCGGCGTCCCTCACTGAACTCCGGGGCTTTCCGATTCCTCTTTAATCTCGGGCTGCCCGATCGGCCCACCCACCCCATAATCATCCTTTACGCTGACCTTCCTACCCCTCCCTATACCTCGCTCCTGCAGTGGAACATCCGCGGGCTCCTGGTAGGCCTCGAGAGTCTCTCCTCTCTCCTGGCCTCCAGGTGTCCGGCGTGTTTTTGCCTTCAGGAGACGATTCTGGGATCCCGTTCCCTCCCTCGAGTGTCCGGTTACTGCGGGCTCTCTTCCCCGCCTCTCGATGGGGCGGGGAGGGGGGGCGCCGCGGTCTTCGTGCACCGCTCCGTCCCTTTCCGCCCGCTCCATACAGTCCTGCAAGCTGTGGCCGTGCGCCTTTTCTTGGGGCACCAGCTCATGGTCTGCTCTCTTTACCTCTCCCCTAACGTACGCCCTCCACCCGATTCTCTCCGTGACCTAATTCTCCAGCTTCCCCGCCCTTTTCTGATTCTCGGGGACTTCAACAGTCGGGACCCGGCCTGGGGGGACGTTTGCTCCACCTTTCTCTCGGGACCCTTCTCTCCCTTATGGACGAGCTCGAGTTCACCTTTCTGAACGATGGCTCCCCAACCTGCCTTCACTCGGCCCATGACAGTTTCACCTGTATCGACCTTTCCCTGGTTTCCCTCGAAATCGTGACGGAGTTCACCTGGGAGGTCCTGCCGGATTCTTCCGGCAGTGACCATTTCCCAGTGTGTCTTACCCCGACCTGTCCTCCTCCCCCCCACCTCTGTCCGCCCGCGCTGGCTGTTCGCCCGAGCAGACTGGGCCTCATACGCGAGGGGCACGGCGATCTCGCCATCAATTCCTGCCTTTCCCTCCGTCAATGAGGCCCTCGCCTTCCTCGAGAGTAAGATCCTCTCGGCTGCCGCCAGTTGCATCCCCCGTACCTCTGGCTCCCCAGACCGCGAAGCGTCCCATGGTGGACCCCAGAGTGCTCCCATGCCGTTCAGGAGCGGCGCCGTGCCGGCCGCCGCTTCTACCGGACCCGCCAGCTGGAGCACAAGATAGAATTTCAGCGCCTGAAGGCAGTGGCCCGTCGGGTCCTGAAACTGGCCCGGCGTACCTCCTGGCGTAGTTACGTGTCCGGGATCTCCTCCTCGACTGCCCCCTTGACTGTTTGGCGCAAGGTGCGTAGCTTTGAGGGGACCCGTGTCCCCCCTCGACCCCGGTGCTTCGGGTCGGGGACGACGAGTTCGTGTCCGATCCGGAGGCCGTCGCGAACGCACTCGCGGCGCACTTTGCAGCCATCTCCAGTTCCGATTCCCCCCACTCCCGCCGCGACCCACCGGAATTTCCACCTCATAGGAATGACCCCTATAATCACCTCTTCCACATGACAGAGCTTCGGGAGGCCCTCCGCCCCCGGCCCCGATAATATCCCCTATGACTTTACGGCATCTCCACCCCTCTGCTCTCAGCTTTCTACTGGACCTCTATAACCGGGTTTGGTTGGAGGGTTCATTTCCGGACCGATGGCGTGAGTCCATCGTCGTCCCCATCCCGAAGCCCGATAAAGACCCCTCACTCCCGTCGAACTATCGCCCCATTTCCCTAACATGCTGTGCCTGCAAGGTGATGGAGGCGATGGTCGCCTCGCGGCTGTCCTTTACCTTGGAGGCGAGTGACCAGTACCCTGCTACCCAGGCTGGTTTCCGGCTCCGTGGCCTGCGTAAGGACTCTTCCTGCCATCCTCCGGTCTTCTTTTCTGGCCCATCTTCCCGTCCATTCGGACGACGTTCCCGTCTACACCGACGGCTCGCGCTCCCCTGCAGGTGTCGCGGCCGCCGTCTTCTCTCCGTCATTGTCACCTACCTCCCGGGGTATCCCCCTGCCGGTTCAGGCCTCCATCTTTTCCGCGGAGCTCTTTGCCCTTCTGGAAGCCCTCCGTCTGGTATCGGGTTGTTCGCGGTCCTCCTGTACCATTTTTTCGGACTCGCTGAGCGCCCTTCAGGCGCTCGAGCGCTATGATTCCCCGGACCCCCTCGTACGCCTTATTCAACAGGAGTACCATGTCCTGCACACCGTTCACCGGATCCGGGTCACCTTCTGCTGGGTTCCCGCCCATGTTGGTGTTTCCGGTAATGAGGCGGCGGACCGCATAGCCCGGTCCGCCGCCTCGCTGCCTCCCCTCCCCCGCCCGCTCCCCTTCTCAGACTATGTGCAGGTCTTTCGTTCCTTTTACGACCGCATGTGGCAACAGTCCTAAGACGATGCCACAGGAAATAAACTCTGGTCCACCCGCCCCCGTCTGTCATATTGGGTGTCCTCTTTCCACCGCTCCAGACACAAAGAGGTCGTCCTTGCGCGGCTTCGCATCGGCCATACGCGCCTCACGCACGGCTATCTTATGTTCCGGCAGGAGGCTCCTCGTTGCGCCTCCTGCCAGTCGCCCCTCACCGTCTCTCACATCCTTGTGGAATGCCCCACCCTGTCGTCAGTACGTCGTCGCGCTTTTCCATTTCTTTCTGATTTCCCCCTCCCCGAACGTTTACGCCTTATGCTCGCTGAGAGCCCTCTCTTCTCGCTTGCCCGTCTTTTCCTCTTCCTCTCCCAATCTCGCATCCTATCTGAGCTTTAGGTGACTTCTCACCTGTAGTCCGCTGTTCTCCCTTTTCTAGTGCCTTTTCTCCGTCTCCGTTTCTCTTTCTCGTATTCCGCCTCGCCATGATATCCGCTACCATATAGTGGGAAGTGGCGGTAAACGCCCCAATACAAAAAAAAAAAATAAATATCTATTATATACCCCATACACACGCATACATCCAGAATTCCAGATACATACGATCGCATACTCGCATATATACCTACACAAACTCATACACCTCTATTTTGCCCTTTCATTACCTCCAAGATCATTTAGCACATACAGTAATATCCATACAGCCAAAAGAAACTGATTAAGCACAGACAGAGCAGCAAAGCTAGTATTTATATCCCAAAATGCAAAATTCCAAGAAAAGTAAAACATGGTGCTATATTGGCTTTGTCAACATCCAAATCTGCAATAAGTACCAGTACCTGTCATATTGAAACGAAATGCTCTAATCAATCTAGTGATAATGATTCTTCAATGGAAATAGAATCAGATAATGAAAGTTAAATAGCATTAGGTTAACACAAAGGTTAAAGAAAGAGAGGAATATTTTTATTTTTTATTTTTCTATTTGGAATAAAAAAAAAAAATATATATATATATACACACTGGTATTCTTGCCAATCACAATTATATATGTTTTATACCAGTATTATGTATTTTTTATGTATATTATACCAGTACCTAATCTAGTGATGATTCTTCCATGGAAATGAAGGTTAACAAAAAGGTTAAAAAAAAAGGTGAATATTTTTTTCTATCTGGAATATACCGTCAGTTGGGGCAATTGGGCACATTTTTTCGCAGATATAATAGAACTCTGTGGACTAATTACAAAAGTGAAACATGTTTTTGAATAACTCGCTTAGGGCTACCTTTTGCAACCATAGGCATATTTAAGGATTAAAAAACATACATTATAATCAAAACAAGGTGGGTGCCCATTTACCCCATCATGTGGGGCAATTGGGCACATCTTTTTTTATTGTATAAAGGGGTTCAATACAGTTGACAGCTATTAAGTAACATAAACATAGGTAGGTAATACATATATTTAACACATTAGTACGTACAAATTATTACGCAAAAAATGGTAGCTACCATACATACAACAGACCTAACAGCTACTGCAAAAGAAAATTACCAAACACATTTCGAAACTCTAACCGATCTTTTACGCATGCAGGTTTTGGGAGCTTCAGGACAATGTCAGTGTTTTTTGTTAACATGAGGTCAGGGTTTGTTGGCTCTTTAAAGGAAATGGATTCAGTATTTGGTCGATCAAAGCAACGCCTAAAGTACCTAATGTCCCAGGAGTCACTACCAGTACCTTCCAGATTCACAAGCTTCCCTACAAAATGGTATGAGGGTCATTCTCTGTCAGATCAACCAGTGCCTAACACCCTCATCTCTCAGATTTTGCTGAAATTTGGTTTATAGGGAGTTTGTGGGCCCTGAATCCATTTCTGAAATTATAAGGTCAATCCGACCAACGGTTCAAGAGATATGACCTCGGGAAATTTGAGGTCACTTGCGAGGTCACTAACATTTGGCGACCCATAACTTGGGTAATAATGGTCACAATTATATAAAAGTATATATATTTAGAATCAGAAAACGACAAGGAATCCAAATATGCAAGTTTTAGAACTCTAGGTTGAAAAATAAAAAAGTTACACTGTAACCAAAATTTGAGGTCACGATTTGACCTCTGGGGTATCAAATGAGAATTTTTTTTTTAAATGTAAAAAATGAAGGCATAGGCATTGGCTATTAGAATCAGCAAAAAAAAGTTTGTTTGTTAGTATTTTTCATGTAACTAACATATAAGTGAACACCATATTCATAAGTTGTGCGTCAATTCTACCTATTTTTTCACACTTAAGCTCATAATTTGACCTATAGAAATTAAAATTACATTTTTTTATAGATATAAAAACAAAGGCAAAAAATGTAAAATTGTATTTCACTGCTAATCTACACTGGCAATAATAGTTATAATAGTGAAAGGGGAAGACCTACTTAGAGGATTCATGTGCTAGCCTAATACAATTTTTGCATGCTCGATGCTCTCATCAATTTCTTTTTGTGGAAAAATGTATTGAATTCTGCTGCCTCCTCTTAGGGTAGGACAACTCATTACAGTTAATATATGATGTCCTGGCACTGCACATGAATCCTTGTTTGATGGATAATAATATGCACTTGATCCTGATGACCCAGAGGGATGTAGAAAGTTCACAGTGAAATCATCAAACTCTTCACAATATTCCTCCACAATTCCATACCAAACTTGCATGTCATAAATGCAGCCAACATACTCTCCTGGTTTGACACATTTTAGGTTACCAAGCATTGCAGGTTCATTAGTAAAATGACTTTTCCTTATTCTTTTCTTTTCTCCAATGCCACTTGAAATGGGATACACCATCAGTTCTTCCTTGTTTAGGGGAACAAATCTATGATATTTCTGAGTTCCAGGAATAGCCCTACTATCCTTGAATCGATGTTCCAACCGTTCTTCTGCATCTTTCAAATCAGCTGTAGTTACAAAGAAAAAATTTATCTTCTTGCTCAAGTTTTCTTCACAAAACTGAAACATGTGTTCTGGTGTAAGAATTTGCCTCTCTGTAGTTCTCTGCAAACTGGCACGAGCAGTAGCTCTTTTCACTGTTCCTCCAATCCCATCACATGCATTTTTGCCATGGGATGTAGCAAAGAAGTGCCATTCACAAGACAGACCAAAATCCTCTTCATGGTAACAGAGATTTGTGAAGTTGTATCTGTTCTTATATTGGCCAGCACATCCATCTGAGAAATAGTGCACCTTCTTCAATTGTGGGCATCTGAATTTAACATATGTCATAAGCTTCAATATGAATGAGTAAACCATTATAGTGTTGTGTTTTAGTGATGCAGATAAGAAACAGACACTAAAATGGCTAAGTTCCTGGTCTGCAGATGATCTATAATAGATGACAAAAGGGTGAACTGTACACTGTGAATTGTCCCAGTGAAACCCTTGGGCAGCATCCTGGACAATGAAAGAATAATTCTCAGAGAAATCACCTACTATAACTACCTCGCTCTGAGGTGGTAGTGTTTCTTTCAACTGCTTGAAGTACTGTGATTGTTGCTGAGCAACAAAGTGATGACGAACCATGCGGGATATTTTCATGCTTAGGGATGATAAGTATTCATGAAGTGGCTCCACCTTATCAACCATTGTACAACGGTCAACAGTCACCCATTGCTTGTAAGATATTTCATTTGGAGCTGATTTCACACTGTCAAGTAACTCAAGAAAATCCAGGACACCCTCTTCTCTTGGGCAATCATTGCAATCATTTCTCCCAATGCAGCCAGCTGCAATTTTGGATTTTGAGTATGTGCAGACACAGACAGAATGAGTCCCACCACTACTGGCAAGCACACAATATGATGGCCGTAATTTTGCAAATGTGGAAAATCCTATTTTGGGATTCTTTTCATCATTTTTATATAGTTCAAACATCTCTCTTAAATTCCCGAGGACCAATCGTTTTTGCACCTTCATTGCACCTTCAGCACTGATAACTTTCACGCAATCCTTTTGGCCAGGACACATACGACTAACCTCTTCTGACTCATAGAATCTTCTAACTATATCTTTGTGTTCTTCAGATATCACTTTTCCTTTGCTCATTAGTGGAATCTTCGGAAGGATTCCATGTTCTGATTTAAGTGAACGGCTTCTTTTCACCATGTATGTTGTAGTTTGAAAGAAACTAGCTGTTTTTTCAATTGTGTATGGTGAGAGTGTCAATATTTGTAGTTTGTGATGGTGACATTTGCTCTCCAGGAATGACTGTTTCAATTCATTCATTAATTTGTCTAGATGTTTTTCAGATTTAGTTTCAGGTTTTGAAGTATCACTTACCTCCTCGGTAATTTGAACACCATAACTGAGTTCTAGCCTCTCCTTCAGGTGTTTCTGAGCAGATGATAGCTTACCACGAGCCTTGCGCTTTTTCTGGCTTAATGACAGCCCTTCTGAAAAGAACAGAAAAAAAGGTTTCACACACCTGAATATTAGTAATTAAATATTAATTATAGTACCTTAAATGCTATATAATTGGCTATATAGTAGATCAAACAGACCTTGTAGTAAAGTATAAGTTATTATATTAATTTATTACTTACTTTTTTTAACTGGTGTTTGGTCCAGAAATGCTAGAACTGGTTCAACTGAAGTTGAAGGATTTTCCTTTATCAAGCAATCACTGTCATTGTCCAGATCTTGAATTGAAGAGATGTTACTCAAGCCACTGATAGTAGATGATTCATTTGAATCCTGCTCAGACTCGTTGTTTTCAGTGGTACTAAGTATAGTGGGGTTTTTCATTATCAGTGTCCAGCAGTTCACACACAACAATGAGTCTTTTTTCACTCTTCCAGCACATTTTTCAACAAGTACATCAGTCACTTTTCTAAGATTGATTGTTATGCGTTTCTTGTGTTTTTGAATAGGGTCCTGGCAGTATTTCAAGTGCCGAACCATTGTATTTTGATCTGTAAAGATATAGGATTTACAATTAGGTAATATATATTTTTTAGAAAATATATAGCTATACACACTTAATATTTTAGGCCTTGATAGTCTCTGAGGCTCATTAAAACACCATACCCACCAGCCACCCACAGTGCTGGCTGGAACTGTACTAACCTGTAGACAAGGAATTTTGCAACTATCTGTGTTGATTCTGCACTTAGACAAGTAGCAACATGTTTCAACAGGTTTGTTTAGGCTACATGTGAGCTTAGTCTTCCCCTTTCACTATTATAACTATTATTGCCAGTGTAGATTAGCAGTGAAATACAATTTTTATTAAATTCTTGGAGCTTGAGGTCAAATTGATAGCTAAGATATAAAAATTCCTTGAAATGACAAGCAATTTATAAATATGGTGTTCACTTATAAGTTAGTTACATGAAAAGTACCAACATAAACAAACTTTTTATGATTGTTTCTATTAGTCAAGAACTCTGACTTTGTTTTTATATCTATAAAAAATGTAATTTTAATTTCTATAGGTCAAATTATGAGCTTAAGTGTGAAAAAATAGGTAGAATTGACGCACAACTTATGAATATGGTGTTCACTTATATGTTAGTTACATAAAATACTAACATAAACAAACTTTTTTGCTGATTCTAATAGCCAATGCCTATGCCTTCATTTTTTACATTTAAAAAAAAAATTCTCATTTGATACCCCAGAGGTCAAATCGTAACCTCAAATTTTGGTTACAGTGTAACTTTTTTATTTTTCAACCTAGAGTTCTAAAACTTGCATATTTGGATTCCTTGTCGTTTTCTGATTCTAAATATATATACTTTTATATAATTATGACAATTATTACCCAAGTTATGGCTCGCCAAATGTTAGTAACCTCGCGAGTGACCTAAAATTGCCCGTGGTCATATCTCTTGAACCGTTGGTCGGATTGACCTTATAATTTCAGAAATGGATTCAGGGCTCACAAACTCCCTATAAACCAAATTTCAGCAAAATATGAGATGAGGGTGTTAATTTCAATTTTTATTGGTTGATCTGACAGAGAATGACCCATGATGTGGTTGGTGTCTTCCCCTCAAATCATACAAGTACGAAGTCTCCTGTCTCGAGTTTCAAGGTAGATTCACCTGTACCCACCGGTACGGGAGAACTTAGAGACATCCTGGCCCTCATCAGGGGAAGGAAGCAAGTCTACCTCATCTTCAGAGGTGGAAACAGGAGACACGTCATCAGGAGAGTCACTCTCATCTGATGACTCGACTCTTAGTTTCCTCTTTGGGTTTCGTTTTGGCTGGGATTGTTGGCCAGAACTACCTGCTGCAACTTCGTCTAAGGAAACACACTTCCCTGGTTTGATTCGAATTGCGTTTCCACGCCGGACAGCCCCTGGTTTAGTAGCTGCTGCTTCTCGGATTTCAGTGAGACAGTCAAGCAGCATTGGGCTAACCAAGTGTTAAGAAGATTCAGGCACATTTGTCCTTGTAAGTTTCCTAATAACTCTGCCTGTTAAGTGGGTAGATGCATGTTGTTTTAAACCCATTCACAGCGAACTCTTTCTCTTCTTCTATCCTCTGTGTAGGTCTGGGGTGGCTTTGGTGGCCTATGCGGCTTGTAGTTCCGTACCATGACTCCGGTTCTGTTGGCAAACACACACAGTTGTACATTATATAAAGACTAAGATTATGTATGTCTTGTGTTGTCTAGTGTAATTAGTTAATGTGCCTGATTGCCCCATCTGATTATGCCGTTACCCCACTTGAGTAACCCCTGCCATTACCCAGTAATGCTTAATTGTAGAAACCTGTTACTTGTTGCAATCCTACCTTGGGATATGTCCAGTAAACGAGCCTAAGTAGAGTACTCTAGCTAAATTCTATCATAGGTAACTTACCCTTAGTGTTTCCAGATTGTTTCCACGATTTCTTGAAAATTGTTACTGCTATATTATGAAGGGCAAAAGCACTGCTTATTATTTTTTTATTTTAGTTTTGATTTAGAGGTAAAGGATAGCTGGGGAACTAAGCTATCTTATTAGCAATTGAAAAGAACAGAAAAATAAAATTAATAGGTTTTATATAGGAAATTTATAATAAATTAGTGTGTGCCCGTTTCCCCCACATAGTGCCCAATTACCCCAACTTATGGTATATACTGGTACTCTTGCCAATCACAATTATGTATATTGTTTGAAATGACGAAGAATGTTTTATGTTCTAGTTAAAAAATATATATACATATAAAAAAAATGGTTTGTTTTTCCTTTCTATTATATACTGTACTTTTTTGCGTGATTCAGTTTTTCTAAAAGATGACTATATATACTAGGTACGGTATAACTATAAGCATGGTAGTATAGTAAATTATAGGTAATACTAATATACTTGTTAGATTAAAGGAAGAAAAATATGGAATAAGTTTAAAACAACAATAAAAAAAATAACAACCCAGACTATCTTTGTTTTAAACAAAAAAAAATGACAAAAAAACAACTCATCACTAGTGATGACACCTTTACGTGCTGTTTTTTTTCTTTCATTCATTTTTTGTAGTTTTGAGATGGTGCCATAGCTCAAAGGTCTGTGTTTGTTCTCTTGGTCTTGGTTTTTTACCCTTTTGTCCAAGTTCCATAATTATTGTTAGTGTTAGTTAAATTATTGGGTCATTCTCTGTCAGATCAACCAAAAAAAATTGAAATTAATACCCTCATCTCTCATATTTTGCTGAAATTTGGTTTGTAGGGAGTTTGTGAGCCCTGAATCCATTTCTGAAATTATAAGGTCAATCCGACCAACGGTTCAAGAGATATGACCTCGGGCAATTTGAGGTCACTCGCGAGGTTACTAACATTTGGTGAGCCATAACTTGGGTAATAATTGTCATAATTATATAAAAGTATATATATTTAGAATCAGAAAATGACAAGGAATCCAAATATGCAAGTTTTAGAACTCTAGGTTGAAAAATAAAAAAGTTACACTGTAACCAAAATTTGAGGTCACGATTTGACCTCTGGGGTATCAAATGAGAATTTTTTTTTTAAATGTAAAAAATGAAGGCATAGGCATTGGCTATTAGAATCAGCAAAAAAAGTTTGTTTGTTAGTATTTTTCATGTAACTAACATATAAGTGAACACCATATTCATAAGTTGTGCGTCAATTCTACCTATTTTTCACACAAGCTCATAATTTGACCTATAGAAATTAAAATTACATTTTTTATAGATATAAAAAACAAAGTCAGAGTTCTTGACTAATAGAAACAATCATAAAAGTTTGTTTATGTTGGTACTTTTCATGTAACTAACTTATAAGTGAACACCATATTTATAAATTGCTTGTCATTTCAAGGAATTTTTATATCTTAGCTATCAATTTGACCTCAAGCTCCAAGAATTTAATAAAAATTGTATTTCACTGCTAATCTACACTGGCAATAATAGTGAAAGGGGAAGACTAAGCTCACATGTAGCCTAAACAAACCTGTTGAAACATGTTGCTACTTGTCTAAGTGCAGAATCAACACAGATAGTTGCAAAATTCCTTGTCTACAGGTTAGTACAGTTCCAGCCAGCACTGTGGGTGGCTGGTGGGTATGGTGTTTTAATGAGCCTCAGAGACTATCAAGGCCTAAAATATTAAGTGTGTATAGCTATATTTTCTAAAAAATATATATTACCTAATTGTAAATCCTATATCTTTACAGATCAAAATACAATGGTTGGCACTTGAAATACTGCCAGGACCCTATTCAAAAACACAAGAAACGCATAACAATCAATCTTAGAAAAGTGACTGATGTACTTGTTGAAAAATGTGCTGGAAGAGTGAAAAAAGACTCATTGTTGTGTGTGAACTGCTGGACACTGATAATGAAAAACCCCACTATACTTAGTACCACTGAAAAACAACGAGTCTGAGCAGGATTCAAATGAATCATCTACTATCAGTGGCTTGAGTAACATCTCTTCAATTCAAGATCTGGACAATGACAGTGATTGCTTGATAAAGGAAAATCCTTCAACTTCAGTTGAACCAGTTCTAGCATTTCTAGACCAAACACCAGTTAAAAAAAGTAAGTAATAAATTAATATAATAACTTATACTTTACTACAAGGTCTGTTTGATCTACTATATAGCCAATTATATAGCATTTAAGGTACTATAATTAATATTTAATTACTAATATTCAGGTGTGTGAAACCTTTTTTTCTGTTCTTTTCAGAAGGGCTGTCATTAAGCCAGAAAAAGCGCAAGGCTCGTGGTAAGCTATCATCTGCTCAGAAACACCTGAAGGAGAGGCTAGAACTCAGTTATGGTGTTCAATTACTGAGGAGGTAAGTGATACTTCAAAACCTGAAACTAAATCTGAAAAACATCTAGACAAATTAATGAATGAATTGAGTCATTCCTGGAGAGCAAATGTCACCATCACAAACTACAAATATTGACACACCCACCATACACAATTGAAAAAACAGCGTTTCTTTCAAACTACAACATACATGGTGAAAAGAAGCCGTTCACTTAAATCAGAACATGGAATCCTTCTGAAGATTCCACTAATGAGCAAAGGAAAAGTGATATCTGAAGAACACAAAGATATAGTTAGAAGATTCTATGAGTCAGAAGAGGTTAGGTGTATGTGTCCTGGCCAAAAGGATTGCGTGAAAGTTATCAGTGCTGAAGGTGCAAAAACGATTGGTCCTCGGGAATTTAAGAGAGATGTTTGAACTATATAAAAATGATGAAAAGAATCCCAAAATAGGATTTTCCACATTTGCAAAATTATGGCCATCATATTGTGTGCTTGCCGTAGTGGTGGGACCTCATTCTGTCTGCCTTTGTTTTTATTCTATAAAAAATGTAATTTTAATTTCTATAGGTCAAATTATGAGCTTAAGTGTGAAAAAATAGGTAGAATTGACGCACAACTTATGAATATGGTGTTCACTTATATGTTTTACATGAAAAATACTAACATAAACAAACTTTTTTTTGCTGATTCTAATAGCCAATGCCTATGCCTTCATTTTTTACATTTAAGAAAAAATTCTCATTTGATACCCCAGAGGTCAAATCGTGACCTCAAATTTTGGTTATAGTGTAACTTTTTTATTTTTCAACCTAGAGTTCTAAAACCTGCATATTTGGATTCCTTGTCATTTTCTGATTCTAAATATATATACTTTTATATAATTGTGACCATTATTACCCAAGTTATGGGTCGCCAAATGTTAGTGACCTTGCAAGTGACCTCAAATTTCCCGAGGTCATATCTCTTGAACTGTTGGTCGGATTGACCTTATAATTTCAGAAATGGATTCAGGGCCCACAAACTCCCTATAAACCAAATTTCAGCAAAATCTGAGAGATGAGGGTGTTAGGCAGTGGTTGATCTGACAGAGAATGACCCTATTGTAGTTTTCTATATAACGTGCACCACAGGTTGAATTAAAAATTTAATGTTTTTAGTTAGGGTAGGCCTTGAGTGTAAAGAGTAAGGCCTACTTTGAGTGGTAGGCCTATTATGTAAGGTAAAGTAAGGTGGGCCTACTAAATATGACTATTTTGTGGGCTTAGAGTGAAGTTAGGGTTAGGCCTAATGAGCTAAGCCTAGCCACTGTTTCAGAGAATTAACATGATTGTAAAGAACACTGGACTATGGCAGACTGTTTAGATAATTTTCTTCAAAGATTCTGTAGTAAAAAGTTTTGATAGAAGTCTGTCTGTGGAATCATTATTGTGTAAAGAAATGGCACTTAATAAAAGGAAAACAAGGTTGTGTGTGTGCGCATGGACATCTGTAAGAGGATGGAGGATTAAAATAAACAAAAAATGAAATTTGGTCACAAATATTTGCAAAATTGTCAGGGAAATCACTTGGCAAGATTTGTTATGAACCCTGTTGTAGCATAGAGTTTTGGAATTATTTACTGTATAAGGCAGGGGTGGGGAAACTTTTCAGTACCAAGAGCAAAAATTGATAACAAACACCTCCGTGGGCATCTGGCAAATTTTAAGCTTATATACAGCATGTCCCAAAGAAATGTATACCCACTTTGTTCAATAATACCAGCTATGACGATAATAAATATATTACTTTTTATGTTTTTTAATAGAATTTTCTCCTGAATCTAAATATGTAATTATTTTTATTAAAAATTGAAGAACCTTACCTTATGTTTCGGGTGTTGGTCTCTCTTCACACGGAGGTCAAGCTGGTGGCCCCGCCTCTAGGTCTGGCCTGGTGGAGGAGCGAGTTACTTTCTTGCGCGCTCCACCGTACATAGCCAGGCACACCCGGCTCATCTGGTACCCATCCTGAGCCAGGCATCCAGTCTTTCCTTGAAGACTTCAACTTTGAACCCCGTTATGTTTCTGAGGTCCTTAGGAAGCTGGTTGAAAAGTTTTGGCCCCCTGACAACCAAGCTATTTTCCTTCAGGGTTGAGGAGGTCCCTTGTCGTGCTTTTAATTTGGGAACACTGAGTAATTCCAGGACAGATCACCCAATGGTCAACACCATCACCTCTCCGATTTTGTTCAAATTTGGTGTGCAGGTTAGGATTGGTGTTAGAAACAATTTCCCCAAATTTTTCTTCAATCCGTTCATTAGGTCAAATTTTACGGAGGGGTCAAGTTTGAGGTTGAGCATGTGACCTCTAAATTTCAAATGGTCATAACTCAACTTCTAATTGTCGGATCTTCACAAGTTTGGCACCATTGGATTTGGGAGAGTCTCTACTTTTCAAAAAGGCCATTTACAACACTAGATCAGTTAGAAAAAAAAGTTGTTGTAAAAATTTTTTTGACCTGACCTTTGACCTCAAGGATACCATTTTTCAGAAATTTTTATAGATGACAAAAATGTTCCTTGAAACAAGATCTACCAGAATCATTAATAAATTAGTCTTATTTACCGGTATGTAGGTCAAAACACGATTTCTAATGACTATGTCTGCAAAAATTTTGACAAATTTTTCGCACTTTTCATAAATCACTACCCCATAAATATTTTAAGTCAAAATTAGAAAATTTTTTATAGAAGACAAAAATGCTGTATGAACAGAAATCTATTAGAATCAGTAATAAAAAGTGGTCTTAATTACTAATAGATAGGCTAAAATTTGATTGTATGTATGATGATCTTTGGTGAGATATTTTCAGATTTTTAAATAAAAATTACAATTGTATGTAAACTATTAATTTTCTGTTTCCAAGATTTTTATTTATAACTACATGATTTTGTTTTTTGTTTCCAGATCTTAATTAAATGTAATTACATAAATAAAATAAAAATTAATTTGTAACAATGCCACAAAACTTATTATTTTGTTGCGATCCGCAAAAAAACACAAAAGAAGATGTTTCAACAAAGTATTTCCTGTAAATAAAATATTAGCTGCAAATAGTTTTGGCATGTTAAGCGAAAAAGATTTCTTATGCAGCAATTGTTCAACCAAATTTAAAAATAATCCGCAAATTTTGGAGAGATTAAGTTTGCATAAAGAAATGGATGTCGAAGAAAAAATCCAAGAAGCGGCACTGGAGAGAGAAGATAGTGGAACGTCTCATACCAGCAATGCATTATCAGATTTGGATACATCATTTATTGGAAAAAATATATTGATGGACAAAGTTCTTCCATTCTTAGATGAAAGTCCAATTAAAACAAGTAAGCGCATAATCTAAAATACTAATATTTTTCGCAAACTTTCATATCTTACCTAAAGCCTAAAATAAAAAATTATAATTACAACTTTACATCCTGATATTATAGGTTACTAAAATATGGGAGATAAATTTCAAAACTTTTAATTTAATGTTATTTTCTATTATTGTACTTTTCAAATTAACACTTTAATTTTATTTATTTATTAGGCGGGCTAACACCGGTACAAAAACAAAAAAAAGGCGCAAAGAAACTTGTGTTCACCACAGAGAAACTTAAAAGAGGATTGGAAAGTGCGTATGGAGTTGAAATTCCTGAGTCTACAAAAAAAAAGAGAGAACTAAATAATGAAGAAGAACTTGAATTAGAAAGGTTATAGAATAAAATGTTTTTTCCACACACCTATCTATCAGCTATTAATATATATATTTACATATGTATCTATGTATAAAAATTACCTACACACAGACATAGAATTAATACTTTAAAATCAAAGTTATGTAAATTTAGGTTTAATTAATTTATCATGGGATTCATGCAGTATATTTTTTTTTAAATTAAATAATATAAAATTTTTAGATTTCGAGGTATCATGGAGGAACTACGTGTAGAATTTCAAACAGAAGGTACTAGTTTAAACAAGAAAATTCAAATTTTAACGCTGTCCCCATTCACTATTAAGAAAACGCAAGAATATTTTAATACGACAAACTATATGGTAAAAAAAAGCAGAGAATTTAAAAGAAAATTTAAAATTCTCCCTGAAATTCCAAGCATGTCAAAAGGTAAAGTCATCTCATTTGAAACAAAACAAATAGTTAAAAAATTTTATGAGTCTGATGAATACAGTCGTCAATGTCCTGGTCAAAAGGATTGCAAATCCTATACCAATTTTGAGGGTAATAAGGTCAAAATACAAAAACGCCTTCTTTTGTGTAATTTGAAAGAACTTTTTGCCGCATTCTGTAGCATTCCGGATAATCCAAAAATAGGTTTTAGCAGTTTTGCTGCATTGCGACCTCCTCACTGCATTATTGCTGGTAGTAGTGGCACACACAGTGTGTGCGTGTGCACCTACCACCAAAACCCAAAATTACAGCTGGCAGCATTAGGAATTAAAGGCCTAGAATATAAAGATTTAATGGCGGAAGCTGTATGCGACATAAACGCTGAAGCATGCATGATGCAAAAATGTGGTCAGTGCAAAGGAGTAGCTGGTGTTAAAAGTTACTTAGAACAACTAATGATCAGCGAAAATTTTGAAGAAATTAAATTTAAACAGTGGCAGACTGTAGACCGGTGCACACTAATCGAAAAAAGTCAGTCCCCTGAAGAATTTATAGATACCCTCTCCAATAGTATTTTTGTTTTGACCAAACACCATTTTATTTGCAAGTCCCAATCAACATACTTCAAAGAATTGAAAGAAGGTTTGTCAATGACGGAAGGATGTCTGGTTGGCGACTTTGCCGAAAACTACTACTCTCATCATCCAAGATGCGGTGCAGGGGTTCCATTGGGAAAATTCCCAATGTACCCTGCACCCGTATGCTTTTTATTATAAAGACTGTGACATGAAGTTGCAGTGTGATACGTTCTGTATAATTTCTGATGGTCTAAAACACAATAGCGTATTAGTATACACGTTTTTAAAAAAAATTATACCTATCATACTGGCCGACCGCCCCAACATAAAAACTATACATCATTTCACTGACGGGTGTGCCGGCCAGTATAAAAATAAATTCAATTTTTACAACTTGTGCCAGCAAAAATATGATTTTAACATAACAGCTTATTGGCATTTTTATGGAACATCACACGGAAAAAATATTTGTGATGCTATTGGAGCCACAGCAAAGAGGTCAGTTGCGAAGGCATCTCTTCAAAGAACCGTCACTGATCAGATCCTGACTCCTGAGGCATTCTACGACTTCTGCAACCGAATGGAATCAAAAATCAAATACTATTTCGTACCACTCTCAGAAGTTAAAGAAACTGAAGTTTTTTTAAATCGCAGAACTCTTCCTTTGAAAACCATTACAGGTACCCAGAAGTTTCACAAATTTGTCCCCATTTCAAGCAACTTAATAAAGGTCTTCAGTTTATCAAAACATCAAGACGAATTAGGAGAAGTAAAAGTGCTTTTAAATGATAAATCAGAGCCAGCCATAGCCAACGAAATTATTACCCATGAAACCATCAGCACTAGGGAAGATGTGATAGTTGGGTGCTTTGTTGCAGTTTTGTATGAAAAAACATTTTGGTTTGGGTCGGTGCAGAGTTATGATGAACAGTATGATGACTATAGCATAAAATTCCTTCATCCATCAGGGCTGTCACCATCGTACAGTTTTCCGCAAAAAGAAGATATTTGTGCTGTTCCTAAATCTAATATATTAGGACGTATAGAAGCTTCCTTGAGAGGCGGAACACGAATCCAGTACAAGTTTCCGCAAGAAGAAATAGAATTTTTTTATGAAAATTTTTATATCAAATAAAATGAAAACTTTAAATAAATAAGGAAAATAAAATTAATTATGTACTATGTAGTTTGTACCTTTTTAATACCCATACAGTAAATAGAATTGTGGCTATGTCATCTAACTTATTTAGTAATTTTGCTTAAATGTCAGTATATTTCATTCTTATACGAATTAATGCCAAATCTGTATATTATAATTAATTATAAAGATTTTCATATAGCGTTGAGTACCAGATAGATATAATTGACGCCATTAGTTATTTTTTATAGCAATCTGTATATTATACATTAGCATAGATTTCTTAAGCTATATTTATTTCTTATATCTACATTCACTTTTACAATAATAATATAGGTATCTACCAATGTAAGTAGGATATGTTTAAAATATTTCTGGAATGTAATTTTTTTTTTTTAATTTTTTCAAAATTTTAGAAAACTAATTAAAAATTTTGATAGCAGCATCATACATACAATCAAATTTTAGCCTATCTATTAGTAATTAAGACCGCTTTTTATTACTGATTCTAATAGATTTCTGTTCATACAGCATTTTTGTCTTCTATAAAAATTTTCTGATTTTGACTTTTAAAATATTTATGGGGTAGTGATTTATGAAAAGTGCGAAAAATTTGTCAAAATTTTTGCAGACAGTCATTAGAAATCGTGTTTTGACCTACATACCGGTAAATAAGACACCATTTTATTACTGATTCTGGTAGATCTTGTTTCAAGGAACATTTTTGTCATCTATAAAAATTTCTGAAAAATGGTATCCTCGAGGTCAAAGGTCAGGTCAAAATTTTTTACAGCATAACTTTTTTCTAACTGATCTACAGTGTTGTAAATGGTCTTTTTGGAAAGTAGAGACTCTCCCAAATCCAATGGTGCCAAACTTGTGAAGATCCGACAATTAGAAGTTGAGTTATGACCATTTGAAATTTAGAGGTCACGCTCTCGACCTCAAACTTGACCCCTCCGTAAAATGTGACCTAATGAACAGATTGAAGAAAAATTTGGGGAAATTGTTTCTAACACCAATCCTAACCTGCACACCGAATTTGAACAAAATCGAAGAGGTGGTGTTATTTTATTTTTGTTGGGTGATCTGTCATGAATTACTCCACTACACATTCTGCCTTTCCTATTTTCCAGTGTTGTTTGAATGGTAATTGGGTTTAGTTTTAGGTTTGGTACCAGTTTTCATCATTTTCCATATGTAGATTATGATGTACCTCTCTCTTCTTTCCAGTGTACAGATTTAGTTTACGTAGTCTTTCCCAGTAGTTGAGTTCTTTGCAGCCATCAATCTTGGCTGTGAAATGCCTTTGCGTTTCTTCATTTATTAGTTTCTTCCTTTTTATATGGGGACGTTAAAACTGAGCAGTATTCAAGTTTTGGTATAATCAGTGTTTTTAGCAGGGGAATCATTACTGTCCTGTCCCTTCTCTTGAACGTTCTTAGAACCTGTCTGGCGACTCTCTCTGCTTTATTTATCGCTATCTGATTTTGTGTTTCGAATTTCGCATCATCTGTCATTATTATCCCAAGATCAATCGCTTTCATGCTTCTCTGAATTTCCTGTCTATCTGGAGCATAATATGCAGTCTAAGTTCTTCTTTTCTACCATATCTCAAGAGCCGAAATTTCTCAGCATTGAATGACATGTTGTTGTCTTCTGACCATTTGTATATTTTGTTTGTGTCCCTCTGCAAGGCCTCCACGTCATGTACATCGCTGATTTTTCTGCTGATCTTTGTATCATCTGCAAAGGATGTTACTATACTGTTGCTGTTTACTCCGCTGTCTATGTCTGTTAGCATGATAATGAACAGGAGTGGGGCCAGTACTGTCCCTTGTGGTACTGAGCTGCGTACTTCCGATTCTGATGATGATATACCTTGAATTTTGACAACCTGCAGACGATCACTAAGGAAGTTGTAGATCCATTTTCCCACTTTGCCTGTTATTCCCATGTCTTTAATTTTATGTCCTATTATACCATGGTCACATTTATCGAAAGCTTTAGCAAAATCTGTGTATATAACATCGTAGTTGTCATTGCCTTCCAATGCATCTAGGATATTGTTGTGCTCTATTAGTTGTGATAGGCATGATCTACCTGATCGGAATCCATGCTGATTTTCGTTGAATCTTTCCCGTGTCTCCAGGAAATCATAAATTTTCTCTCTAACTATTCTTTCAAATACTTTGTGGTGAGGTGTGATGTCAATGACACTGGTCTATAGTTCTTTGCTTGAGATCTGTCCCCTCCTTTATATATAGGGACAATGTTTGCTCTTTTCAAGATGCTCGGTATTTCCCCAGTGTCTAGGGATCTTCTCCATATCCAGTATAAAGGTGTAGCTATTTCATTTTTACAGTTTTTAATCAATAATGCGTTCCAATTGTCCGGACCTGCAGCTGAATGTAGTTTCATTTGTTCTATAGCTCTCGCTACATCTTCTGGTGTAAACTCAGTCTGTTATATATACTCCTTGCAATTCCTCTTCAAAGAATGCATTTATGTCAGGTATCGCTTTGTCACTTTTTGGGGTACTGAAAACTGATTCATATTGAGCTCTCAATGTATCAGATATTTCTTTTGGATCGTCGGTTAGTTCATTATTTCCCGTCCTTAAGGGCCCAATAGTGGCGCGCGTTTTTGTTTTCCTTTTTGCATAGCTATAGAAGTATTTTGGATTTTCCTTTATTGCTTCTACCGCCTTTTCCTCTTCCCTCTCTGTATGGTCCTTAATCAGGGCTTGTATTTCCCTATCGATACCCTCCAGTTTTTCTTTTATTATTTTCCTGCCATTATCTCCGCAGTTTCCTAACTTCGCCTCCACTCTTTCTTTTGCGGAATAGTCTTCTCTTTTGCCTTTCTAGCCAGCTCCTCTTTCCTTTTGGCTGTGATTTCGGAGCATATTTTTCTAAAATTCTCAGCGTTTTTTCCTCCAAAGTTGTTAGCATTTCTTCAGTTGTTTTATTCTCGAAAATTGTTCTCCATTCTATTTGGGCCATGTGCGATCTGATTGCTTCCCAATTTATAGTCTTCGAGTTTAAGTTAAAGGCCCCGAATTTACTTCTTTCCACAATGTGTGTATTGTCTTCTAATGCTGCCATCATATTTGTTGATATCTCGATTAAGTTGTGGTCTGAGATAATGGTTGGGGGTTATTTTTATATCAGCAATCAAGTTCGTGTTATTCGTGAATACCAGATCCAGGCAGTTATTTTTTCTGGTATTTTCTGTTATCTCCTGTGTCAGCATAAACTCATTTGTGAGAGCCATCAACATTTTTGCTTGTTCCTGATCTTCTCTTGTGCCCCCCTTGTCCTGGTGAATATATATATTCCTATTCACCTTTTTGTATTTTATAAATGGGAAGTTAGTCTCCGCAGATCATTATATTGGGGGATGGAGGGTTTATGGCCTTTATTAGCTTTCTAATGTCATCAATGGCCTCCGAGAATTTTTCAGTTGGGGTGCTTGGAGGTCTATAGATGACTATTACTAGCAAGTTTAGTTTTTCTATTTTCACTGCTAGGAGTTCCACATAGCTGTTTGATTTACTTATTATCATCTGTCATATGACCTTCCTGTACATATATAGCACAGCCACCTTTCCGTCTCGTTGTTCTATCCGCTCTTACTAAGTTGAAGCCCTCTATATTTATCTCTTTCTTATCAATACAATGTTCGCAGTTTTCACAACTTCCTTGGCAATCTTTAAGATGAGTTTCTGAATAAAAAAGTTAGATGTTTAAATTATAATTATTTTTTTTGAGACTCGTGTGCGATATTTTCTAATATTTTAACACTGTTTTGAGATACTTATGTTTAGTATTGATATTGAAGCATAAATGTTGTAATTATTAGTTAATTCAAAAAATTTACAAATTCCATGGTTAAATGACACTTTATCCAAGATGTTTGACATCTTCCAGAACGTTCTTTTTGTAAGTTTTGCACAGTGCTGTCAGTTTCAAACTTATCTCGTATACGTGCAAAAATATTAGAAAATATCGCACATGAAGTCTCGAAAATAATAATTATAATTTAAACATCTGTAACTTTTTTGTTTTTCAATTTTTAATAAAAATAATTACATTTAGATTCAGGAGAAAATTCTTTATTAAAAAACATATAAAAAGTAATATATTTATTATCCTCATAGCTGGTATTATCGAACAAAGTGGGTATACATTTCTTTGGGACACGCTGTATATAAGATGTATTTTAAAAAGCTATTTGCTGGGCTGTAAATAAATAATTTTTAGTAAATAATAAATACCTAAGCGGGCGAATTGAAATTAGCTCGTGGGTGAAATTTCGCTTGTGGGGGAGGGTTTCCCCACCCCTGATATAAGGTAATAAATAGTAGCTCCTTAAGAAATTTGATATTTTCATGAGATAGTTTATAAATTCTGTGAATGTTTTACCTTATGTAGGCTATGTAAGTAGTTCTGATTTGTTAATTATCAAACTTGAAATTGATATTTTGCTAAATTTGATTGAAATATAGCTATATAACTTTTCATCATTCAGGATTTGGATAACCTTGAAAGGTTTGATAAAATTGGTCAGTCGAAGGCTGGAAAGAGAGGCAAATGTAGGCTAACTCAGTTTAGGGTTGTGGATGTATTCTAATTTCTATACTTCCCATAAATTTTCAAGTATCCTTTGATGTCCTATTGTTTTCTGTAATTTTGTTCTATCCAATATTTTTGGTACTTTAAGAATGTCATGTGTGCCAGACTGCAGAATCTTTAATTTCCCAGTGGTGTCATGCTAGGATTTTTCCATGAGGGGCATTCCAGGAGAGATCACCCAATGCATGTCACCACTCTGACTTAGATTTTGATGAAAATTGACATGTGGGGTTCTTCCAGGTGCTGATTTCACTGGTCAAAATAAAAAAGTTTGACCCATAGTTTTTGAGATATAGGCCCCCAACATCTTTGGGGGGACTTAACCACCTAACCACCTAACCACCTAACCACCTAACCACCTAACCACCTAACTTTAATGGGCAATAACTCCCAAACATCTTACTTTAGACCTATAAACTATACATTGTTTAGAATCAGCATGAAGAGATCTATTAAATGATACCACATTCAAATGTGTAGAAAATAATGAAAATCCCCCCCTTTTTTTCCTTTGCCCCCCCCCCCCACCTAGGCAGTGAATTTTTTTTTTCCATTTATTAAACTTCCATTAATTGTTAAAAGGTACAAACAATAAAAAATATGGGTATGAAGTTGCAAGATATTTTAAAAATTATTAAAAAAATATGTACATTGTGAAATTAATATTTTTATGCCTGCAGACTAAAATAGAGAACTACAAATGAGTCACATGGATGAAAATAAATAGCAAAAATACAAATTCAACACAATTACATAAAGTTGATTCATAATTACGAGTTTTTCAACTTATTTTCTGGGAAAACATTGAATATACATTGTTCCTGGTTTTAAAGTTGGTGTGCTTAATAAACCTAAAATTTTATCTCTTGATATGTGGCATGTATCTCTAATTTGTGGAAAGTACCATAATAGTAAACACATATCCTGATGGGTGCAAAAAGCTAACCTCAAAGTTATCAAATTCCTCATTATAGGAATGTACAAGTCCCAACCATTTCTGCCCAACCATTTCTGATCATTGTAAGTACAAACTATGTACTCTCCTATTTTCGGATTAACTTCAATATTATCTTCACCCAGAAAAGCTTTGCTTATAATCCTATCCTCACCAACTTCATCAGAAGATAATTCAAATGTTTTTATTTGCATTAATAGGTACAAATCTGTGGAATTTGTGTGTTCCTGTGTCACTTATATTGTTTGAACAAAATTCAAACATGTCTTCTGGTAATACAGGTGACCCTCTGTATATACTGTTTCAGCTATACACTGTTTTGGTATTGCTCCCCACCCCATGTATACATGGGAGGCAACGTTCCCTCTAATTTTTTTTAGTCCGTGTGCACAAGAAATTTTCATTGTGCATACATTTAGATTCATGGTGAAAAATTGTGCAAACTTTTCTGAGTGCTATTATCTTCAAAATTAAATATATATAAATATTAAATACTTAATAAATATTATTTCCATAAGGTGATAGCTTGATCATTACGGTACTATTAAATGGATATTAAAAAACTGTTTACGATATTACATATTCTTAAAAAAGAAAACATTTTATCCATTCTAAAAATATGAATAAAATAAAAAATAGTAAAATAAAATTTAACAAAATAAAGAAATAAAATAAAAATAACATTAATTGAAAATGACTTTATCATTTCTCAAAACAATTTTTAGCATTTAGCAACTTAAAATAGACTATCAAGATTAATACATGATTTTATCCATTCACAAAATAGGAATAAAATAAAAAATAATAAAATTCAATAAAATAAAATATAATCAAAACATTAAATGAAAGTGCGTTTCATTTAAGTATGATCATGATTTCTCCCTACGATCTTTAGCATTTGCTCATTCCAAATAAACTCTATGAAGATTAATACATCCGTCATCATTCAAGTAACTTTTAATTCGCATGAGCATGTCCAAATGATTTTCTTTCAAGCAGTTTCTTAATTTGTTCTTTATAGAATTCATTAAACTGAAATTTTTTAAATTACTTCATTTACTGTCATGACTCATGATACGCTTGAGCCTGTGCGCATTTTATTTTGCTGTGTGTGCAGGCTTCACAATGCCTGTGCGCGCGCACACGTGCACACCTTAGAGGGTCATTCTCTGTCAGATCAACCAAAAAAAATTGAAATTAACACCCTCATCTCTCATATTTTGCTGAAATTTGGTTTATAGGGAGTTTGTGAGCCCTGAATCCATTTCTGAAATTATAAGGTCAATCCGACCAACGGTTCAAGAGATATGACCTCGGGCAATTTGAGGTCACTCGCGAGGTTACTAACATTTGGCGAGCCATAACTTGGGTAATAATTGTCATAATTATATAAAAGTATATATATTTAGAATCAGAAACCAACAAGGAATCCAAATATGCAAGTTTTAGAACTCTAGGTTGAAAAATAAAAAAGTTACACTGTAACCAAAATTTGAGGTCACGATTTGACCTCTGGGGTATCAAATGAGAATATTTTTTTTAAATGTAAAAAATGAAGGCATAGGCATTGGCTATTAGAATCAGCAAAAAAAAGTGTTTGTTAGTATTTTTCATGTAACTAACATATAAGTGAACACCATATTCATAAGTTGTGCGTCAATTCTACCTATTTTTTCACTTAAGCTCATAATTTGACCTATAGAAATTAAAATTACATTTTTTATAGATATAAAAAATAGTCAGAGTTCTTGACTAATAGAAACAATCATAAAAAGTTTGTTTATGTTGGTACTTTTCATGTAACTAACTTATAAGTGAACACCATATTTAGAAATTGCTTGTCATTTCAAGGAATTTTTATATCTTAGCTATCAATTTGACCTCAAGCTCCAAGAATTTAATAAAAATTGTATTTCACTGCTAATCTACACTGGCAATAATAGTTATAATAGTGAAAGGGGAAGACTAAGCTCACATGTAGCCTAAACAAACCTGTTGAAACATGTTGCTACTTGTCTAAGTGCAGAATCAACACAGATAGTTGCAAAATTCCTTGTCTACAGGTTAGTACAGTTCCAGCCAGCACTGTGGGTGGCTGGTGGGTATGGTGTTTTAATGAGCCTCAGAGACTATCAAGGCCTAAAATATTAAGTGTGTATAGCTATATATTTTCTAAAAAATATATATTACCTAATTGTAAATCCTATATCTTTACAGATCAAAATACAATGGTTCGGCACTTGAAATACTGCCAGGACCCTATTCAAAAACATAAGAAACGCATAACAATCAATCTTAAAAAAGTGACTCATGTACTTGTTGAAAAATGTGCTGGAAGAGTGAAAAAAGACTCATTGTTGTGTGTGAACTGCTGGACACTGATAATGAAAAACCCCACTATACTTAGTACCACTGAAAACACGAGTCTGAGCAAGATTCAAATGAATCATCTATTATCAGTGGCTTGAGTAACATCTCTTCAATTCAAGATCTGGACAATGACAGTGATTGCTTGATAAAGGAAAATCCTTCAACTTCAGTTGAACCAGTTCTAGCATTTCTGGACCAAACACCAGTTAAAAAAAGTAAGTAATAAATTAATATAATAACTTATACTTTACTACAAGGTCTGTTTGATCTACTATATAGCCAATTATATAGCATTTAAGGTACTATAATTAATATTTAATTACTAATATTCAGGTGTGTGAAACCTTTTTTTCTGTTCTTTTCAGAAGGGCTGTCATTAAGCCAGAAAAAGCGCAAGGCTCGTGGTAAGCTATCATCTGCTCAGAAACACCTGAAGGAGAGGCTAGAACTCAGTTATGGTGTTCAAATTACCGAGGAGGTAAGTGATACTTCAAAACCTGAAACTAAATCTGAAAAACATCTAGACAAATTAATGAATGAATTGAAACAGTCATTCCTGGAGAGCAAATGTCACCATCACAAACTACAAATATTGACACACTCACCATACACAATTGAAAAAACAGCTAGTTTCTTTCAAACTACAACATACATGGTGAAAAGAAGCCGTTCACTTAAATCAGAACATGGAATCCTTCCGAAGATTCCACTAATGAGCAAAGGAAAAGTGATATCTGAAGAACACAAAGATATAGTTAGAAGATTCTATGAGTCAGAAGAGGTTAGTCGTATGTGTCCTGGCCAAAAGGATTGCGTTAAAGTTATCAGTGCTGAAGGTGCAATGAAGGTGCAAAAACGATTGGTCCTCGGGAATTTAAGAGAGTTGTTTGAACTATATAAAAATGATGAAAAGAATCCCAAAATAGGATTTTCCACATTTGCAAAATTACGGCCATCATATTGTGTGCTTGCCGGTAGTGGTGGGACTCATTCTGTCTGTGTCTGCACATACCATCAAAATCCAAAATTGCAGCTGGCTGCATTGGGAGAAAGAGGTCTTTCATACAAGGATCTTATGGATTACAGTGTCTGCAGTACACAAAGAGAGACTTGCATGATGCAATTTTGCAATGATTGCCCAAGAGAAGAGGATGTCCTGGATTTTCTTGAGTTACTTGACAGTGTGAAATCAGCTCCAAATGAAATATCTTACAAGCAATGGGTGACTGTTGACCGTTGTACAATGGTTGATAAGGTGGAGCCACTTCATGAATACTTATCATCCCTAAGCATGAAAATATCCCGCATGGTTCGTCATCACTTTGTTGCTCAGCAACAATCACAGCACTTCAAGCAGTTGAAAGAAACACTACCACCTCAGAGCGAGGTAGTTATAGTAGGTGATTTCTCTGAGAATTATTCTTTCATTGTCCAGGATGCTGCCCAAGGGTTTCACTGGGACAATTCACAGTGTACAGTTCACCCTTTTGTCATCTATTATAGATCATCTGCAGACCAGGAACTTAGCCATTTTAGTGTCTGTTTCTTATCTGCATCACTAAAACACAACACTATAATGGTTTACTCATTCATATTGAAGCTTATGACATATGTTAAATTCAGATGCCCACAATTGAAGAAGGTGCACTATTTCTCAGATGGATGTGCTGGCCAATATAAGAACAGATACAACTTCACAAATCTCTGTTACCATGAAGAGGATTTTGGTCTGTCTTGTGAATGGCACTTCTTTGCTACATCCCATGGCAAAAATGCATGTGATGGGATTGGAGGAACAGTGAAAAGAGCTACTGCTCGTGCCAGTTTGCAGAGAACTACAGAGAGGCAAATTCTTACACCAGAACACATGTTTCAGTTTTGTGAAGAAAACTTGAGCAAGAAGATAAATTTTTTCTTTGTAACTACAGCTGATTTGAAAGATGCAGAAGAACGGTTGGAACATCGATTCAAGGATAGTAGGGCTATTCCTGGAACTCAGAAATATAATAGATTTGTTCCCCTAAACAAGGAAGAACTGATGGTGTATCCCATTTCAAGTGGCATTGGAGAAAAGAAAAGAATAAGGAAAAGTCATTTTACTAATGAACCTGCAATGCTTGGTAACCTAAAATGTGTCAAACCAGGAGAGTATGTTGGCTGCATTTATGACATGCAAGTTTGGTATGGAATTGTGGAGGAATATTGTGAAGAGTTTGATGATTTCACTGTGAACTTTCTACATCCCTCTGGGTCATCAGGATCAAGTGCATATTATTATCCATCAAACAAGGATTCATGTGCAGTGCCAGGACATCATATATTAACTGTAATGAGTTGTCCTACCCTAAGAGGAGGCAGCAGAATTCAATACATTTTTCCACAAAAAGAAATTGATGAGAGCATCGAGCATGCAAAAATTGTATTAGGCTAGCACATGAATCCTCTAAGTAGGTCTTCCCCTTTCACTATTATAACTATTATTGCCAGTGTAGATTAGCAGTGAAATACAATTTTACATTTTTTGCCTTTGTTTTTATATCTATAAAAGATGTAATTTTAATTTCTATAGGTCAAATTATGAGCTTGTGTGAAAAAATAGGTAGAATTGACGCACAACTTATGAATATGGTGTTCACTTATATGTTAGTTACATGAAAAATACTAACATAAACAAACTTTTTTTTGCTGATTCTAATAGCCAATGCCTATGCCTTCATTTTTTACATTTAAAAAAAAAATTCTCATTTGATACCCCAGAGGTCAAATTGTGACCTCAAATTTTGGTTACAGTGTAACTTTTTTATTTTTCAACCTAGAGTTCTAAAACTTGCATATTTGGATTCCTTGTCGTTTTCTGATTCTAAATATATATACTTTTATATAATTGTGACCATTATTACCCAAGTTATGGGTCGCCAAATGTTAGTGACCTCGCAAGTGACCTCAAATTTCCCGAGGTCATATCCCTTGAACCGTTGGTCGGATTGACCTTATAATTTCAGAAATGGATTCAGGGCCCACAAACTCCCTATAAACCAAATTTCAGCAAAATCTGAGAGATGAGGGTGTTAGGCACTGGTTGATCTGACAGAGAATGACCCTAGAGGGAACATTGATGGGAGGGGATGTCATCCATACATGGTTTCCCCAGCTGGCACAGCTGTGTGTGGTGGCCTGTCGCTCTACCCCTCCCCTCCCTACCCCTCCACCACTCAGTCAGTAGCGCACCAGTTACCAGTGTTGCCAATCTACAATACAATTGCCCTAACCAATCCCCCAATATTGAATCTAATTGTGGTGAGGATTCTATTACCAATTTTGCAAATTTACAAATTGTACAGCACATAAAGGATGTTATCCAATATTTTAATTAATTACACTGGTCAACAAAGATTTTTCATCAGAGTAAAATTTGTGGTGGCTGGATAGCATTTTTCACGCTGATTCCAAAACTGCATTCAGATTTTTTCTAGCACGTATAGTTTTCAAGATGAAGTCATATATATAACTACACAGATTTAACCATTTTAAAAAGGCAAAATACTAATATTTCAACATTTGATTGTTTATTTTATTGTTTTTTTTAGTTTATTCATCTTATTTATTTCAATTATCTTAATTATACATTTTATGTATTTCAGGTGTGAGCTTTTACGTCTAGCAGCATTGTGATTCAGGCAACAATGCTGTGCTTTCTGTGTCAAAAGATCAGTCCAGTCCAAGAACTTGTTGTGTCAAGTTGGTGTACATTTTTTTTGAATTTATAGTTTGCTCAGGTCAGTCAACATGCCTCGACAATGTAAGAATGACCCTGACAAGTTCTGTTTCATATGCGGCCAGTTGACAACTAAAACACAGCGACAAAGTATTACAACCGACATTAAGAAAATATACAAGCTATACTTTGGTTGCCATCTAGGTGACCAAGATAAACCATAGGCGCCACATCAAATCTGTTCTGGCTGTTCAAATGGATTACGTGATTGGCTTAACAAAAAGAAAGCTTCAATGCCATTTGCCATACCCATGATATGGAGGGAGCCGAGAGATCATCATGAAGACTGTTATTTTTGTAGTGTGAACTTAATGGGGTTTTCTGCCAAGAACAAACACCAGATTGTATATCCAAACTTGGATTCAGCACGTAGACCAGTAAAACATGATGAAACATTGCCCATTCCAATTCCCCCAAGTGATAGGCTAGATTCTATCATAGATGACATGGAAAGTGATGAAGGTGCAACTGGTGTTTCCGGACCATCTACAGAACCAGAGTACACTTTTGAAGGTAGACATTTAGAGCCTAAAAAGTTAACCCAAGGACAGTTGAATGATCTTGTTAGAGACTTATCGCTGTCTAAAGAGAAATCAGAGCTTCTCGCCTCAAGACTAAAGGAGAACAATTTACTTGAGAACAATGTTCGTATTAGTTACTACCGAAAGCGGAATTTTGAATTAACAGCATTCTTTTCAGTAGATGGTCCTCTCTGTTATTGCCATGACATCAATGGACTATTTACAGCCATATCTCAGATGTATGTGGCATCTGAGTGGCGCCTCTTTATTGATTCGTCGCAGAGAAGCCTGAAAGCAGTTCTTTTGCATAATGGTAATATAATGCCATCCATCCCCATTGCCCATTCCGTCCATCTAAAAGAGACGTATGACAATATGGATATACTACTTAAGGCAATCAAATACGACAGTCATCAATGGAATGTTTGTGGAGATCTAAAAGTTATAGGAATGCTTATGGGTATGTAGTCAGGATTCACAAAATTTTGTTTCCTTTGCCTGTGGGACAGTCGCGCCACTATAGAACATTACACCAAAAGTGACTGGCCACTTAGGTATACATATGTCCCAGGGATAAGCAATGTCCAGTTTGTCCCTTTAGTGGATCCCCAAAAGATCTATCTGCCACCTCTTCACATTAAACTTGGTTTAATGAAGAATTTTGTTAAAGCAATGTGTAAAGTCAATTCTGAAAGGTTCCAATACCTTTCAAGGAAATTTCCGAAGGTTACTGCAGCAAAATTGAAGGAAGGAATTTTTGTTGGGCCACAAATAAGGGAGGTTTTGAATGACACTGAATTTGAAAAAGTCCTAAAAGTCTGCTGGAATTCAAATGGATATGTGAAAACTTTCTTGGAAGCAACAAGTCACATGCGTATAAGGATGGAGTCAAGAACCTCCTTGATGCCTTCAAAGAAATGGAGTGTCGAATGTTGTTAAAAATTCACTTCCTGCATTCCCACTTAGATTTCTTTCCTGAAAACCTTGGTGCAGTGAGTGACGAGCAAGGAGAGCGCTTCCATCAAGATATTCAGATGATGGAGAAGCGCTACCAAGGATATTGGAATGAAAGCATGATGGTGGACCATTGTTGGATGCTGTATCGTGACAATCCAGGCCAAATTTACAAAAGGAAATCACACTCACAGCGCTTTTAATAAAATAATGTATATATTCTTTATTTATAAGTACATTGAATAAGGTATATGATGTATTTGTTGTTTAGCATTCCTAAGTGTGATCTATACATCCATAAATTTTCTTATAGCAATATTAAAAACTTAAAAATATCAAAACCAGTGTATCTATATAACTATACGTGCTAGAAAAAAATAAAACCAGATTTGGAATCAGCGCGAAAAATGCATTAAGAAAAGTGTGATCATGTTCGTGATAAGGAAAAAAGTTTCATTTTGTTGGCCAGTGTTATTAAATATGCATCTCTAATGATTTTAACTTCTTTGCAATGTCCACAGCAACTCTACCCAATCTGCCTACCTTTATTTGTAAGTTAAACCATTTTTTTTCTTGTTACTGCAGTAGTAATAATATGTGCAGTTAATATATAAATATACATGTATGTATACAGGCAGTCCCTGGCTTACGAATGAGTTCCGTTCTCATGACTGTCTTTAAGTTGAATTTGTATGTAAGTTGGAACCCATACGAATGGTTTGTACTTAATGTCTTAAAAGTGGGATGTCTGCTGTGGCTGTAATTCTATTTAAAATTTCATTATAAAAATAGACTTCTCAGTAGATGTATATATCTTAGGCATTTTGTGCACACATCCCCATATTCTTAGTTTGTATTTCATATAGGCTTTTAGAGCACACACACCACCACAATCAACCCCTATTCTTCATTGCGAGTCTACTATATATTTACACTTTAAACACCCTCCCAATTTATAAAAGTTACTAAAACATAGAAAACATAAGATAATAATTTGTAACAGTAATTAAAGTGCATCACCAGCACTTGCATCAGATTTTTGTTTAGGAGCCATGATAGGGGTTTGCAAATTATCAGAAATTGAATATGAATTCACAGGAATGTCTTCACGAGTACAAAATCAGACTTAAAATGGCAGTGGTGTAAGTAGTGTGCTGATTTGTTACTATGAACCATTGTAGGTAACTCAGATTTTTAAAATAGACTTTACGGTGGTCTGTTCGTATGTATGGAATGTTGTAAGTTGGAAGTTTGTAACCCGGAGACTGCCTGTAGTATTTTTGGTGTTTCTGTATGTGTTTTATTGATGTATGAGGAAATATAGTTAGTCATAGGGAGGGGGTCAGTTGGTCTAGGGATTGATTGTATTTTTTCCCATAAGGTATTAGTCCCCATATGCACAGTTTCCATTTACACAGGTGTTTTCAGGAACCTAACCCCTGTGCATACTGAGGGTCACATGTATTTAATTTGCGAATATTCTCTGCATACTCACTCTGGCTACAGATCTTTTCACTGTACCCCCAATCCCATCACAAGTGCTTGTGACAAAGAAATGCCACTCACATTCCAGCCCAAAATCTTCGTTTACAAATGTTAAAGTTGAAACTATTTTTATATTGTCCTGCACATCCGTCAGTAAAATGTAATTTTTTGATAAGGTGGGATTTTCTAATAGGTATGAGTGTATTTAAAAAAGTGTAAACCATTGTAGTGTTAAGTTTTGTATTTGGAGATAAAAAAACTAACTTGAATGCTTTGTTTCATTACTTTCTGGTTCCTTATAATATAACGCAAAGGGATGCACTGTGCTTTGGGTATTTTCCCATTGAAAACCTTGGGCTGCATCCTGTACTACAAATTAGTAGTTTTCTGAAAAGTCACCAAGAACTACAGCTGTATGGCTATTTAAATTAGTTTTTTTAGAAATGCACTCTGATTCTTTGCTATAAAGTGATGACTTGACAATTTTTGTACTTAATGAATTTATAGTCATCTATAGATTTTTTTTTTTTCCAACCATATTGCATTGATATGTAGTAACCCATTGTTTATATTTTATTTCCTCACATTCAGGATCATTAACACTGAAAAATGAGCAAAAAATTCTTAATACCTTGTTCTTTTGGATAGAGATTACATTTGCATCATGCAATTCCTGTTATCACACTTTCTCCATAAGAGTTGTGTATTCCAACCCTTTGACACCCAAAGCTAAGAATTGTATTTGGCATTCTGGTAGTATGTACATACACACACAATAGGTACCAGCAGCTCCACCTGAAACAGTGTCTGGGGGTGAAGGCTGGCAAAACTAGAGAAGCCAATTGGGGACTATCTGGATTATTTTTATAGAGACTAAAAGCTTCTTTCAGATTCATTAACACCAGTCTTTTCTGCACAGATTCTTTATACCCACTTTCATTTCTGATACTCAGGCAGTCTTTTGTACCTGGGTATTCTGAACAGAATCTTTAGTACCTTTAGTTATTACTTTTCCTTTTGACATGGGTTCAATTTCAGGAATAATTCCGTCTTTGTTTTATATTTCTGCTTTTCTTAACTAAATATTCAGTTGTCTGAAATAGATTTATAGTTTTTGATACAGTAAATGGAGATAATGTAAATATTTTGAGTTGACTCTCATAACTGTCAGTAGAATGGAAAGCTTCAACCAGTTCATTCATGAGATGAATCATTGACCTGAAACATTCATGAATGTATAATAGCTATAAACAAAACATTACATGTGCATATTAAATTTTTTGGATTATAATAATGATTTCAAGTGTAACAAAATGAGCATTCTTTGAGAGTCAAATTAAACCAAAAATTATTGTGACCAAATGAATTCCAAATTTAATGGGCCCATTGATCTCCAATCTTTAGGCAGTTGTGCTTCTAGTTTATACTATCAAAGGTGAATACCTATGTTTTGTTTTTATGCTTCAGTTTTAGTTTAGGTAAATTCCTACTTAATAATAGCGTATCATTTTAAAATTCATACCTAATGAGTTTCATGATCCAACTTTGTAGCTTTTGATGGGTTTGGGATCTCAATTTCTAAACTTTTCTAACTTTTGTTTTAAAGAACGATGTGCTTTTTCTATTGTTTGAATAGCTTTTGCTTTTCTTGAGGAACCCAAACCACCTGAAATTTTTGAATTAATAAATATTTGACTCCATTTGATATATATGGACAATAATTAATGTCAACATTAATTTCATAAGTTTTTCAGCAACCTAGAAGTACAAAGTAATTCTTTTTTTACTACTGTGAGCCCTGTTAATTCCAATAGGTCTAACTAGTTGGGTAAAATGGAGGTTGCGTTTATAGGTCAATTATTTTAACATTCTAGCTTATATAAATATAGTAGTAACTTGTGTAAAATAATTGAATGAATATTGGTTGATTTAAAGTATTCATATTTTCATTTTCCAACATTGGCTCAAAAGTTGAAGTTTCTGCACTTGGCAAAATATTTTACCAAAGAACCCATTGTGGAATCTTAGGGTTCAGTTGCTGTCCTAATTTAACACATTGTATGCCTAATACTACAGCTACAAAAGAGGAAGGCTAATCTAACATTTTATTTGCCTTGTTCTTAGCTTCTGAGCACATTTTAGAAAATCTTAGAGCATTAACTATAATGCCTAGATCTCTTTCCTGACTGACATCTAACCAGTTTCTATTATTTAATCAAAACTTTGAGTATTTCATTCCATTTTGTCAGTTACTAGCCCAAGCAACTAATTTACAAAGATTTTTGCACTGTATAAGAATTTTCCATGTCTACTGACTGAGGTCAGCTATTTTTATCTGTAGTCTTATATTTTGCTCCTGCTAAATCATTGATAGTCATAAACCTCATACTGGTCAGTTACCTCCACTTTCCACTGTCAACCTCATTCATGACCATTTAAAATTAGTTTTATTTTGTAACTATTACTCCACCCAGTTTTACTGACCCTGATATTCCATGTCTTAGTTTGGACCCAAGTTTCCTATATGAAACTGTCAAATGCCTCACTGAATTTAATAAAATTTATGCTACTGTATGTCAATTCTCTGATCAGTTACAAATGCTAAAAACTCAAAGCTTAAATGAGACCTGATCAATCTTGTCTGCTGGGAACTTATATTTATCTAATTGCTGGTTTTAATAATTTTCTCTTATTTAAAAGTGATACATAAGCTTAGTTTTGTACCACCTCTTCACACTAGCTTGGAAGTGGTACTGTATTCTTTTCTCCAATACCAGCTAATTTTGCGTAATTAATAGATGGGGAAAAAATAATTAGATCCTCTACCAAACTTAAGAATTAGAGTGCAAATATTTTCAGGACAAAATTTTTTTTTTTTAATGTACCAATTGCATGCCTAAATATCCTTCCTTGTATGAATCCTATTAAGAAAGTTTAAAGGATCAAAATTGGTTATTAAAGTTTTTTTTCAGTTAAAATAGCTGAAGCCATATTGATTACTGACATACTACCTTGTATATTTTCAAATATCCTGCTGTTATATTCTTTTAGACCAATTGTATCCTGGATTTCATTAGGATTACATTAAACATTTTTGGTAGTTAACTAGTAATGCAAATAGTTTTAACACTTTCACCTTGGAGAAAAATTTGTGAATGTAATACTTGGTAGCTTGGATCCTTATCACTATTTCCAGCTAATTTATTTCGCTTGGCTAGTGTTTTTCATCTAATTAAACTTGCTTTATTCTTAATTGCCTGTAATTATTTGAAGCTTCTTGGTTGTTCCTAATTTTACTAGTGCGCTTTTTTAATAGTTCTGGGGACTTTATTTTTACCATGGTTAAATACAGGGTAATCCAAAAGTCCATGTGTTTTGCTAAAATGGCATTTTAGGATAAAAATGTAATAATTTGATGTACAGTATACTTATCAAGCTTAGGTATTAAGATTTAATGAGTAGCATTAATGTGTGTGCAAATCTCAAATCTGTCCACTGCATTGTTGAACACATTCTCAAGCATCTCTGTGGTTATTTTAGACTGCTGCAACAGTGGGGGTTTGTAGATCCTGCAGGTCTGTAACTCTTGTTTTGTAAACCAGACTATAAAGCTCCCCACACAGTCTAATGGTGTTAAAGCTAGAGATTGTGCTGCCCAAGGCCCCATTTCCACCACATCCAATTCAGTGATTTGGTAAGATCTTGTGAAGGTATACCTGAATAATGATTGCATAGTGACATGGAGCACAATCTTGTTGAAAGACAGTTGGGGTAATTCTAGGACAGATCATGCAGTGCTTAAAATACCACACCCCTTCCAATTTTCTTATAATTTGTTGTATAGCATTGTCTATGTACCATACCAAAAAACTGAAATTTCAAGTTTGATTTATTGGACTTATGGTTCAAAAGTTATGGCCCTTCCAACTTTGGGGGGTTCTCATGGCACCCAAATTTCAAATTACCATATCTTAGCCCCAATTGAGATGAATGATTCAAATTGCATTTGAAAGTTAATTTGTCAAATATTATAGACATGGATAGCAGCTTAGTTGAGGAGTAAAAAAGTTGCCAATTTGTAATAAAGGGGGGTTTTACCTCCACCTCAATGGATTTTTAAAAATGTTCATATCATATTTAGCCCAAACACTGTACAAGTGGCATTTAAGAAATTTCTATGTATTTAGGTACACAGTACATAGCTACATCAATACTTAATAGAAAATGGCAACTAAATGTAAGGACTATACCTATTGTTGCTGTAACCCATTCAAAACATGCACAAAAGTTGTGCTTTGAGATTACTCCCAAATCATGTTATTGAAAATAATAATCCTGTACATGGCTTCAGTCATTTGGCAAAAGTTTGTACAGGTGTCCCAGAAGTCTTGGAAGGGGTTTTAATTTGGCTGACTTTCTTTTTTGATTAATTTCTTTTTCAATAAAGTACCCTTGCTGCGATTAATGAAAATGGAATCCTGGACAGTGCAACAGAGTGGCTATGGTGGAACTTTATTTGACAAACAACTCTTCATTGCTGTTCTCAAGAGCCTTTTGATTAAAATTCAACATGCATTCTGCTCCTTCTGATTGGGCTATTTGATGGTACGTCGCTAAATTTTTGTATGAGAAAGGGTCAGGGAGATGAACCATGGACTGGCCATCCTCGGACAAGCTGAAGTCCAACTCAGGTTGAGATGGTTCGTGAAAGCATTGAGCAAAATCCATATCAGTCCAACAATGCAGCCAGGAATTAAACATTTGAAGTTCCTTGCATCAAATTTTAAGAGGATATCAATCTTTTACCCATACAAAATTCAAATTGCTCAAGAAATTAAACCACAAGATCAGAGTTGGATAATGTATGCTAATGTGAGTTTAGATTTACACAATGAAAATGAAGATTTTCACCTGATATTAAATTTATTAAAATTGCAATAAAATATTTTAGTGTTAAACCTTTATTTTTATTTGATCCCCAAACAAAAAAGTTAGCCAAATAAAACCCCTCCAAGACTGCTGGAACACCCTCTACTATATACAGTACTAAAATTGATTTGTCGGTCAGAGGTTGCTGACCACTGATTTCTACCTTGTAGAAAATAAAATGTATAATTTCAGCAAAATAGGGACTTCTGGACCACCCTGTATTATACATTTGGAATTACACTTTGGTATACAGTAAAATGCACTGACAATAGTTATATTGAAACTAAGCATAGTAATGTCTTAATTAAATTTGGAAAAACATCTAAACCTATACCATATTTTAAGATTGTCTTGCAAAATATTTATTCTGTCCTAGTTTTGGTGTGAACTAGGAATTTTGCAGTTTGTAGCAAGATTTACACCTTTTGTTAAAACTTGTACCTTTTAGCTATATCTATATTGGAGTTGATTGGAGCTGTAAGTTTTGCAAAAATTGTGATCTTGTTCAATATAATCTACTGAATTCTGCAAACTAGTCTGCACCTAATCAGTATGGAGTAGACTAAATCTTGGCACACTTCTCTGTTTGCAATATACTGCATACTAAATTCTGCAAATAGTTGAATAAACCTTATAGGCCTTTGGCCCATATTAAGCTGTGATATGTATTTTTTGCTAAACTATTGTCTGCAACATGAATTAAAAATATTATCTTGCAGGATTGTGAAAGGGTAACAGGCACTAGGCCCTGATCAATTAAAAACTTCAAAATGCCTTCAACAGATGGAGCAGTTGCTCGTGATGGTAGCCCAGGTCCAAGTAGAATTAAGAATTTCAAAAATACTGGAAAAGATATGGAGGTAAGGCTTGTGAATTTTGATTTTAATTTAGGTGCTCTCCCAGTTCTTGTTAGTAAATATTTTTGTAGTTTCTTCGTTTTTGTTGAATTGCTTCCCACTTTATATTTTGAAGAAAGGGTTGAATGAATGAAAAATTTGATAAACTTGCAGTATTATGAACTTAGTTGTTACTCCAGGTCTAGTTGAGTATGGTTCCCATACCCTTCTAAAATTTATAAAGTTTATTCTTGCATGTATTTATGCTATCAGCTTGTACATCATGTTCCAGAAGTCTATTTCATTCAACTATTCATTGTGTAAAGAAGTTTGATCTTGGACTTTTGTATATCTTAGTTGTTCCCTGTGCTCACTGATTTTGTATCTAAAGAGGCGAGTCCTCTCAACTTGCAGTGACAGTTTTAGTATAGAACATACAAACTTCAATTGAACTCCTGTTTTGGCTCCTAAACTTTAGGCTTTACTGGGCTCGGAGTAATTGAAATTTATCACTAGGTAGTTAATATACAGAATTTATAAATGTACCAAGTTGTAAGGGGGGATGCCAATGTGTATTAACCTAATCCAGAATTGATGAGACCTTGGGTTTGAATTGAAATTTTAATTTTTCAGTATGCCCATTTATTTTACAATCCAAAGTTTATGAAATGACATTTCTGTCAAATAGGAAATGCGACGCAGACGACAGGAAACCAGTGTAGAATTACGAAAACAGAAGAAAGAGGATCAGCTTCTTAAGAGAAGAAATGTAACTCTGGATGAATCAACATCACCTGTACATGAACAAAATGCTTTGGTGAGTATTCGTAGGTTATAAATCAATTTGTGTATGTCAAGGCAACATACACAGACATTAATTTGCATGGTATCTTCACCTGTATGAAATAGTACTTGAGATTGTTGCACAGTTTAAAACATTTAACCATATTCCAGGCATGAAAGGGTTAATGTATGGGATGTTGACCTTTTTTCTTTCCTCCAGGGATCTGCATTACCTCAAACATTGGAAGAAATTATTAATGGAATTGCCTCAAATGATCCTTGCAAACAATTGGCATCCACTCAGGCAGCCAGAAGAATGTTGTCAAGAGAACGAAGCCCTCCCATTTCAGCAATTATTGATGCTGGTGTTGTCACTCCTCTCGTTAACTTTTTATCACAAGAATCCAAGTGAGTAATGCTCTTTTAACTGATGAAAAACATTTAGGCCTATGTATGAACTTTATTTAAGCAAGGTCAAAGTTGTCATCTACTCGCGTAATACAAAAATTGTTAGGTTTAACTTCAGTTGTCCTTACAATTGAACTAATTTAAATATTTTTCAGTCCAGCATTACAGTTTGAAGCTGCTTGGGCTTTAACTAATATTGCATCTGGTACTTCAGAACACACGCAGGCAGTAGTAGGTAAGGATATTTAGCAGTGGCTAATGTAAGAAATTAAAGGAGCAATTTTTAGTAACTTATTTAAAGTAGGTTGTAAATTGACACTACATTTTCAAATGTAATTGGTTACTTTCCTCTTGTCTGTGTATGGACAGATTGCCCCCTTGCCCCCCCCCCTCCATTCAAAATTCTGAATGTTTTGTGTGAAAACTAGTATTTTAGCATGAATTCAATGATTTGGCAAATAACCTTTTTTTAAACCAATTCAAATTATAGCTTAGTATAATTATATACCATATCAGTAAAAAAAAAAAAAAAAAAAAAAAAAAATTGTATATTGAAGTTAATGGAAGTATACTGAATACTCCCCCCAAAATTTTTTTTTTTTTTTTTTAAATAATGGTACAGTATATGATAGTCTTCAGTTATACCCTTGAAAAATTAAGTTCTGTACATTCAATTGTTTTAACATCCATTTTAGTAACTGCCAAATAAATTTTAATTGAAAATATTTGGTGTTAAACCAATTAAGTTTCCTCTTGACTTCTGGATGCTGTTAAAAAACTTTTATGTTGGAAAATTGGGTTGAGGTTGAATGCTAACTTCATTTATCCTGAAGATCGCTCTCCCTCCATTTTGTTCTATGGTTTTGACAAGAAAAGATTGTTACAGAAAATGAAATGTTTCAACTCGAATGTACTGCTAATAAGTTTGCATGTAGAAGTTAAAAGCACTATATATAATTTTTTTTTTCTTCTCTCTAAACAGCATCTGGTGCCGTTGCTCCTTTCATAAAACTTGTAGAGTCCTCCCATGCTAATGTTGCTGAACAAGCAGTTTGGGCCTTGGGAAATATTGCTGGAGATGGTGCACAGTTGAGAGATTTTGTGTTTGCTTCGGGAGTAGTCAAACCTTTGTTAGCCCTTATTAAACCAGACACTGAGGTAAGAGTATTTTCTTTGTACAAAGGTGACTAAATGGTTACATAGTAACCTGTACTTTCTAACAATTTGCTAAACCTTAAATTATTTTAGTGCGCTTTTTTGCGTAATGTCACGTGGACCTTGAGCAATCTCTGTCGGAACAAGAACCCATCTCCTCCTTTTGAAATGATTAAACAGTGTCTTCCTGCCATTGCGAGACTAATAAGGCATTCTGACAAAGAAGTTAGAGGTAAGTTTAAGGGATTGTTTTGCTTTAGGGATTGTCCTTAATTAAGAGTTGAGACCCCGAGTCTAGTTTGCAGAAACTTCTTTTTTATGCAGGAAGGAGGGGCCAAGGGCGAATGTCCGCGAGAAACTCCCCACCTCTCAAATAGAAGGAAGAGGAGCCAAAATAAAGGTTCAGGTTTTTCGAATGCCTGGACACTGAAAGATTGGAGGTCATAGACAGGGAGGAAGATTGTTCCAGAGTTGACCCATTGAAAGTACTAATTAACTTGCGTTTGAGAGTTGGACAGAAAAGGAATGAGTGTAGAAAGTCCGGCGCTGCATGCTCCCTTTAGGGGAGGAGGCATGTAGTTAGGTTGTTGTTGTTGTTGTTGTTGTTGTTGTTGTTGTTGTTGTTGTTGTTGTTGTTTAGCCGATCAGCCCCCCTGATCGAGCAAGCCGGCGGCACGCAGGTAACCGATCGCCCTCTCCGGAGTGGACCAGAGGTTCAGCGCACTAGTGATGATGTGTTGTGTTCGTTGTTGTGCTAGAGCGGTACAGTCCGTACAGGTGGCAGGTGTCGTCTATGGAGTTGTCTAGTCTGTGTTTATATGTCCGTAAGTTTGGGTGATGTCCACATCGGAATCGTGCTAAGTTAACTCGATCCGATCTGCTCAGGCTGATCTCTGACCTGTTAATGGGCGGCGCTTCGCACCTAGGACCGCATTCGGACCGAGTCGTGTCAGTGCTTTGTGGGTTAGGTGTGTGTGTGTGTGTGTGTGTTTCTGTACTGTGTGATGTCTGTGGGGCGTGGTATGGAATGGAGTATTTGGTTATATGATGTCTCTGGTGTTACCTTAATGGTGCGAGGTGTTGGTGCATGATTGTACATGTAGTGGCAAGGGTGTTGTGGGTTAGTTGTCGCTGCTGCCATGAATTGTGTTCCCCTCATGTCTAAATGTTCCCTAACTTTTAGTATTTTTGTTTCTGTGTGCAGGTGTTCTATTGGTGTTGTTTGAGTGCATCCTGTAATGATACGAAGTGCGTTGTTTTGTATTGTTTGTAAGGTGTTTGTGTGTGTTTGAGATAATGGGTGCCCAGCATGGGCTAGCATAGTCCATAACTGAGCGAATATGTTGTTTGTATATGAGTGATGTTGTTTCCTGCTGGTGTCCAAAGTTTGTGCCTGTTAGTACCCTAAGTGTTTAAGTCTTGACGTACATTTGGTTTTAATGTCCTGAATGTGGTTTGCAAAAGATAATGATGATGTTGTATGTGACACCAAGTATTTTGGTTCTGTGAGTGTGTGGAATGTTGATGTTTAGTGTAAGCTGTGGAATTACCTGGTGTTCTTTTGTGTTGCTTGTAAGCAAGGTGATGGTTGATTTTGTGGGCGCTACTTTGAGTCTATTGTGTGTGAGCCAGTCTTGTATACTGTTTATGTATGTTTGTAGGTTATTTGTAGCGGTGTCGATGTTGTTGTGGGTGGATGTTAGTGATATCATCTGCATATGATGATAAGGTAAGCTTGTTATCTATGGGTGTTGGAATGTCATGCATGTATAAGTTGAAGAGTGTTGGTGAGAGAACAGAGCCTTGAGGGACCCCGTTCGGAAAAAGCTTGTTTTTGGATGACTTGCTTGTAGTTAGGTTGTTCAGAAGAGCAGTCTCCGTTATAACAGCAATGGTGTGGTGGGGAGAGATTGAAGGCAGTTGGTAAGAGGTGGGGAATTGATGAGAAAAAGCCTTTGATATCACTGTTAAGTACTGCTGTTGGGGTTGAGCTACCCCACCACATGAGAAGTATACTCCATTTAGGGCCGGACAAGAACCCTGTACAAAGGGCAACTGAGTTGGGGTGAAGAAACTGGAGCTGGTACAACGCTGCTAATCTCTTGGAACCTCTCTGGGAAAGATCATGAGAAAAGGAAACTCCAAGAATGTTGAAGATGAAGGATTGAGTTTTGTATTGTTGAAGGTAAGGGTAGCTATTGTGCAAGATCGTTAGTAGTAGACGGATGGAGGAACCGCGTTTTTGAGGCGTTAAAAGCAACAAGGTTTTCTCTACCCCAGTCAAAGATGGCAGAAAGGTCTGAGGTTAGGTGTACCAAAGCCATCCTACGCGAGATCATTGATAAATAGGAAAAGAGTGGGTGACAGGACAGAACCCTGAGGAACACCAATGTCAATAGCTTTAGAACAACAGTGGCCATCTACAACCATAACTATAGATTGGCCAGAATGGAAATTAGAGATGAAGGCACAGATGGATGGATGGAAACTGAAAGAGGACAGTTTGGAAATTAAAGATGTACTAGACTATCAAAAGCGTTTAATATGTCTAGTGCAATAGAAAAAGTTTCAACGAAATTCCAAAACGAGGCTGACAGAGTCGGAGATATGCAAGATCGCTAGTCGGGCGTCCCTTGTGAAACCCGTACTAGGGCGGGGGGGTCGAAACATATCAAAAATAGTTTCTCCAATTCCACAGTATGTACGTAGTTGGAAATGATGAGCTCAACATCTTTAAAAAAAAAAAAAGTATATGCAACCCCCCTTACCCCTTCCATAGCATCTCCCCCATTTTACTCTCCACAGATATAAACCCCAAATGTGACAATTAGGGTGTTTCACAACAGTGTGGTTGATGGATGAAGTGGAAGGAAGTTCAATCCACATTGATAACCCTGTTCCTTTTGCCGAGGAAACTCGTCTGAACAGGTTTTAACCAGATCAGAACACGTTCAGGTGTCCTGAGATTTGACGCTTCAGATTGCTTAGGTATTTCTAATTTCAGCTGTTCGTGTTAGTCGACTGCCTTGCTTCCTGATGGAAGGGTGCATTGCTCTCTGTCCTTCGTGTCAGTTGTCGAGTTTTGTCCTCGTGTCTACCATTGCGTATTTGTACTCTTTTCTAACTCGTATATTTCCTCATTGCAGATAAACATGGCAACTCGAAGCAAGAAAGAGGTTTGGCTCATCGGACACCCGAATGAGGAGATCCTGGGTAGCCGCCTGCCGACGAAATTGCAAGTCTTGCAAAAGTGCTTCTTCCATCAAGAACAGGAAAACCTAGGACGGAGAAAATGTCTGAACCTCTGTTTGGATGCTGTGATGGTGTTCTGGAAAAGAGCAAGGATCCCCTACTATGAGGTGCGACAGCGCCCTTCGGAAAATGGAAGCTCTGCTCCAGCATTACAAGTTGGTGAAAAGCAGGAACGGATCCGAGGAGAGCTGTCGTGTTGCGGAGGACCTGTTCAAGGCGGAACTCGAGAACGAAATCCTCGATATTGGTCATTCCAATGCCCTTTCTATGATGATAAATGAGGAAGACAAGCTCTTCTACAAGAGTCAGCAGGAGGACCCAACAAAGATCAGTATGGGATCGGCAGACATGAAGCTGGCCCAAATAGAGGAGGAAAAGGCGTCGAGAGGAACAGCAGGAGACGACACCGGGAATTCGAGCGGGCCAAGACAGTTACAGAAGCTGCTACTCTTGAAGACAGCTCCTTGTCCTCGGCGTCGCTATCTGCGGAAGATGATCCCTCCTTGGCAGCCTCCGTCTGCTTCATGTCCTTCTCCGAGGGAGTGGTCGAGGAACCTCATCACTCAGGATGTGGCTGTCGCGTACGACTGGATGAACATTTCTTATCGTGATGCAGCGATGTCCTACGCCGTCGCGCAATCCTTGGGGCACGATTTGAACGAGGTATCCATCTCTTCCACAATGTATCGTGCTCGCCAGTCGCTTCCGAAGCAAGCAGCAGAGGCGTATCAAGAGGGAGAATTCTGTCCTGAGGAACCCTTGGTGTTGCACTGGGATGGGAAAATGCTGCCTGAAATCACAGGTGACGGATCTGTGGACCGGATTGCTGTGCTGGTCACCGGGAACGGCTAGGAGAAGCTGCTTGGAGTTCCGAAAGTTCCAGCTGGCACGGGAGTGGAGACGGCACGCGTCTGCATTGATCTTGTGCGGGAACACGACCTGTCCGAACGAATCAAGGGGTTATCATTCGACACAACGGCATCGAACACCGGGATTCACGTGGGAGCCTGCGTCAAGATTGAGGGTCGTCTCGGGAAGCAACTTCTTTACCTAGCATGCAGGCAACATTTGTACGAAATCGTCCTGGCCCAAGTCTTCCGGTCTTAGATGGGCCCGAGACTGGGATCTTCAAAAGATTCCAAGAGCAGTGGGGTTTCATCGACCGATCTCTTATCACCACTGCTATTGATTCAGATAGCTGCAGCATTGCTGGACCTCTTCAGGGTCTCAAGGACCGAACTGTCCTTGTCGTGAGGGAAGCTCTGACTTCTGGTCAGCCGCGGGATGACTACCAAGAACTTCAACTGGTTATCCTCTTTCTCGGGAAGAGACTGTCGCCAATGTGCCACTGCGGAAGCCAGGAGCATACCACCATGCGCGGTGGATGGCAAAAGCCATTTACGGATTGAAGCTGTACCTCCTTCAGGACCAGTCCAGGATGACCGGGCAGGAGCTGAAAGGAGTCACAGAAATCTGCCTGTTCGTCGCCCTGGCCTACGCAAAGGCTTGGAGTCGTGCGACGAGAGCAGAGCAGGCCCCACGTGTGGATCTGGAGTTCTTGCTGGACCTGGAAATACTGCAGGAAGATGCCGTGATCGTCGCCAAGCAAGCGCAAGCGGCCATGAAACGACACCTCTGGTACTTCTCCGAGACGCTGGTCGGCTTGGCATTCTTCTTCGATCAAGGGGTTCCTCAGGAAGAGAAACAAAGGATGCGAGAGAATCTCGCCAAGCCGGCATCGAGGAAAGCGTCTGGAGGGGAAGACCGTCCTCGGCCCCTTCAAAGGAAAGATTATTTCGGATTTCGTTACCTCGAGGACAAAGGATCTCTTCACCGCACTCGGCACTCGTCGAAAATCCCGCTTCGTCTTGGGAAAGCAACCCACACTACCAAGCAGGCCTAGCTAGGGTCCGCGTCCTGGCTGTGGTGAACGACTTGGCTGAACGGGGGATCTCGCTCATCGAGAAATTCAATACTGCCCTAACAACGAAGGAAGACAAACGGTACCTGCTGAAAGCTGTTTTCAAGAACAGGAAGGATTTTCCGAAGCAGAAGGGGGAAATGATGAAGTGATGAGTCTGTGCTCTCTTATGTAAGGCGTGATTTCTCGGGACCTCTTATTATTGTCGGAGTGTCATTTTTGACTAGGAGTGATAAATATGTAAAACGAACATGGGCATCTATGTGGATTAAAAATATACTGTAATGTGGTTCTCATTTATGAAACACCCTAGTGACAATCGTGCATTATATTAAGTTTTTAGATTAATTTGGATAGATCATTTAGAGTTTTAGATAGATTGAATAAATTACATAGATTAATTTAGATTAGATGAATTATATAAATTAGTCATTTTTTTTGTTTAGTTTCAGATTGTTTGATTGAATGACTCAATTGCTAGAATTTAATAGAGTTTCTTGTTATAATGCTACTAGGCCTAAATAAGTGAAATCATGGTGACAAGAAGCAAAATGCACAATTCAACATTTGGTCACCCTGCAGAATTTCCACCTTAATGACTCTTTCAAAGGCTGATGTATTTAGGCATTATTTATTGGTAAGAAAACGAGAACTGATTTTGAAAGGTTCTAGAACAGCAAAAGAATGTTACAGAATTGTCACTAAAGATGTGGAAGCCATTTGGGAGAAGTTTTCCTTTCCACATAGAGGATTTGAAGGAATAGCTATAAAAGTTGAATGATGGATAGAATCTGCAGCAAAGCTAAATAAAGTACCATTAAAACAAAGAAACTGTTTTCAGCAGAAGGTGGAGACATTCGATGAAATGTTTGATATTTGCACTTGCACTTGTTGCTATAAAAAAATCAGTCAAACGGATTGCAGATGTGATATTAGAGTTCCAATGATTGAGTGGGAGTTTTTCGTGGGCAGAAACAAAGAAAAAAACCAACTGGGACTAATTGACAGAGGAATGACTTCCGCAAGAAAAAGGACTCATGCTAGAGTTAAAGGATTAGAAAGAAGAGCCAAGATAAGCCTAGATATGAATGTTGCCTCAACCAGCAAACTGGACCCTTTACATATTATGGAAGATGAGAGCATGGAAATTGATGATTATAGCAATGATATTGACTTTGTTCCTGATTTTGAGCTGAGAGAGAACCATCAGAACAGAATTATTTATGATAACTTAACAATAACAGCAGATAGATACCGTGTAAGTTACAGAGCTACTGCAGCTATAGTAAATGTAGATTTGAAGGATATGGGAATATTAGACGAAACCAATATGTTGGATAGGAAAAAAGTGGAGAGAGAGAGAATACGTGTGGGTAAAAAGAACATAATCACGGTGAAATCAGAGAACACTGATTGAAGGCATCGGATTTGATGGTAGAAAAGATCAAACTAAGACAAAGAAGGGAATGGAGTATGAAGAACATTATATAATAGTCAAAGAACCTGGTGATGTTTACATGGATCATATAGCTCCAGATAATGGAACTGCTTGTTGTATTGCAGATGAAATAATAACTTTTATAGTTGATTCTAATAGCAAAGAATCCCTCAAAGCTTTGCTATGCAATGGCACCCCAGTGAACACTGGCAGGATTGGCGGAGTGCTAAAATTGAATTATATCTGGACAGGCTGGTACAATGGCTGATTTGCCCTTTGCATGCAAACAAACTGCCCTTCAGGCACATATTTGAAGCAATTGATGGAAAAACTTCGGGACCAAACACCTTCAAATGTTCTCTTAGAAATAAATGAGAGAGGATTTGACCAAACTGGATATAGTTGATTATACCTCTGTAGAGGGCAACATTACAGTAAAGAAGTTTCGGCCGATATTGTTAAAAGTTTCAGAAGTGACAAAAAATGTGTGAAATGTGCATGAAATTGCATTAGCATACAATCTGGATGCATCTCACAAGCGTTAGCCACCAGATCCCCAGGTGCCCTCCATCATGCAAGATGGCTAACATGAGCAAACAGGATCCTGTGCTTATGTCTACATGGAATCCAGACAAAAACATCAAAGACAGTAAAAATTATGATGCTGGTTTTGGATATAGTTTCATCCAAAGGCAAATGAGGAACATATAATTTTTGGTATATCATGCACTTGCTTAAAGGCTTAGATAAAAAGCCTTGGATGATTATGGAGTGTGTCCTCAGAAATAATGCCTATTTTGTCCACCCAGAGAATATCTTCCTCTCAATGATAACAGACACAAGAGGTGGTCAGCACATCATTTGAGCAAGAACTAGTAGCACCAATGTGAGAAATTTTGAGCTGCCAAAATCACTGAACTTTGAAGCAGACGATTATCCTAACATGATCGACTGGGACAACGAAACCATCACCCCTCCACCTATTTTACAGAATTTGACAAATGATTATCTTAAAGTTCGAAATGAACCACTTCAGCTTATTCCTTTTCCCTGTCACAGCCAGGGAGTAGAACATGCTGTAAATGTGGTAACAGAAGCATCAAGATAGAATTGGTTATGAAAACTGACATAAATTTATTTTGAATGTACTGGAGTTGAGAAAAAAGCTACCTGTGTTCCAATGGAAAGGCCATTGGTGTCAGTAATTTATGATTTTAAATTTCTTAAGATTAATATTTTGATCTTAGTATGCTTCAATTGATTCTTTAATGTATGGAGAAAGATTGTGTGTGTGTGTAACTTATATCATTTACTTTAATCTGTCATTTATCAGGTTTTTATTCAAAGAATTGGTTTCAATTTCATTTCAATTTAAAAAAAGGGGGGTCATATGCAACGGGTAGGAGCGGGGTGGGTGCGCATAGTGGTGTAATTACAGTATCTTGTTTAGGGGCTCAAAGGAAACTGAGCAGTGTGTAGAATAAGAATAAAAAATTTCGATCCTCCCAACCCGTACTGACTATCTAAAAGAAGATTGAGGTGTTTAAAAATCTTATCAAGGATAGATTAAGGAACTTATAGACAAAAAAAAAATCCAAGCATTTAGGTAGTTGGAGGGTTGAGAGTAGTAGCCCTTCTTTGGGACAGACTGAATGAAAGCGAACTTCTAGCAGGAAGAAATACCAGACGAGACAAAGTAGAGATGGTGCCTAGACAGGGTGTCAGCACAGTTATGAACAGTAGGAACACCATCAGGACCATACACTTTCTTGAAGCTGATCGGGCAGAAAGAACATCTAATTTCTGATCAAAGTTGGAGATGGAGGAACAGCATAGAATCATCCAGGGTTGAATTGTAAATGAAAGTTAGATCGAAGAGTTCAGCTTCGTCAATGATAACAGACACAAGAGGTGGTCAGCACATCATTTGAGCAAGAACTAGTAGCACCAATGTGAGAAATTTTGAGCTGCCAAAATCACTGAACTTTGAAGCAGACGATTATCCTAACATGATCGACTGGGACAACGAAACCATCACCCCTCCACCTATTTTACAGAATTTGACAAATGATTATCTTAAAGTTCGAAATGAACCACTTCAGCTTATTCCTTTTCCCTGTCACAGCCAGGGAGTAGAACATGCTGTAAATGTGGTAACAGAAGCATCACAAGATAGAATTGGTTATGAAAACTGACATAAATTTATTTTGAATGTACTGGAGTTGAGAAAAAAGCTACCTGTGTTCCAATGGAAAGGCCATTGGTGTCAGTAATTTATGATTTTAAATTTCTTAAGATTAATATTTTGATCTTAGTATGCTTCAATTGATTCTTTAATGTATGGAGAAAGATTGTGTGTGTGTGTAACTTATATCATTTACTTTAATCTGTCATTTATCAGGTTTTTTATTCAAAGAATTGGTTTCAATTTCATTTCAATTTAAAAAAAGGGGGGTCATATGCAACGGGTAGGAGCGGGGTGGGTGCGCATAGTGGTGTAATTACAGTATCTTGTTTAGGGGCTCAAAGGAAACTGAGCAGTGTGTAGAATAAGAATAAAAAATTTCGATCCTCCCCAACCCGTACTGACTATCTAAAAGAAGATTGAGGTGTTTAAAAATCTTATCAAGGATAGATTAAGGAACTTATAGACAAAAAAAAAATCCAAGCATTTAGGTAGTTGGAGGGTTGAGAGTAGTAGCCCTTCTTTGGGACAGACTGAATGAAAGCGAACTTCTAGCAGGAAGAAATACCAGACGAGACAAAGTAGAGATGGTGCCTAGACAGGGTGTCAGCACAGTTATGAACAGTAGGAACACCATCAGGACCATACACTTTCTTGAAGCTGATCGGGCAGAAAGAACATCTAATTTCTGATCAAAGTTGGAGATGGAGGAACAGCATAGAATCATCCAGGGTTGAATTGTAAATGAAAGTTAGATCGAAGAGTTCAGCTTCGTCAGGAGAAGAGACGGCAACAGCCATTGGAATGGGAGAGAAGGGAAAGAAGAGGAAGTTGTTAGAGGTTCTTTGCTAGATGCCAGAAAGAGAGAGAAGAATTAGAATTGGAATAGTTTTCACATTTTTTTTCAGACGAAGTTTTTGGCGAGTCGAAGAACGCATTTTGCATGATTCCAGGCAGGAATATAAGTTGAGCGAGAGTCCGAGTTGGATGGTGACGGTACCTTCTGTTGTGGATAGCTTCAGAGAGGTACTGCCTAAGGCCTTCCCAATCAGCAGCGCCAAAGCCGCCGCCTCTTGGGATGATCCAAAGGCCGAATTGGAGTGTTAGGATGGGGAAACTGATATAAGATTGTAGTCTGAGCCCAATTGCAGAAAGAAGTTTGACGAGTAAGGGGGATGAGAGGTGATAACTTGAGAATGTTGACCCTATCTCCTAGGCCAGGGGTGCTCAAACCTGTTCCCACGAAGCCATTTCGGTGTACCCCCGACTAACCCCCAGATAAGGTTTGAGACTGGTTAATAAAGAATATTGCAATTAAAGCCAGAATTTTTGTTTGTATTTTTTATCATTTTTTGTGTACCCGCCTGTGCTCCAGCATTTGGAAAATGTGCCTGCCTGTGAAAAAGTTTGCACCCCTGTCCTAGGCGATCGGCGATACGAATAGGGTGCTGTACAATCTGCTCAAGGTCATTCAGGATTGAAAAGTTGTTTACCAAGGATATTCGTGAAATGGGAGGAAAGCTTGTGGTGGTGGTGGTGGACATTGAAATCTCCATTTTAGGAGATTTCAGCAAACGGAGAGTGGGAAAGAATGTATTCCACTTTGGAAGTGAGGTTAGTCAAAGCATTTTAGTCAGTACAATTAGGAGAAAGGTACAGTGCAGATGCATTTAGTTTGAGATTGCCATGCAAGCTGTAGCCAGAGGGTATAGAATTCGGAGGACTCAAGTTCGAGAATATGAGAACAAGTTAGGACATTGCGTACATGTACGCAACATCCACCTTTGGAGTGAAATTGAGTAGGAAGTGAGAAAGTACAGAAAAGGGGTTGCTGTCAGTCATCCCAGACACCTGAGGTTTAGAGAAGAGGTAGTGTTCAATAGATTGAAAATTTGAAGGAAGGCCACGAATGTTTCAGAAGTTCATGAAGTAAATCAGCCAGTCCCAGAACAATAGCACACTGCTGACTGGTGTTTCTGGATCCTGAAGTTGGAGTGCTTCAAATTGATAATAGATTCATAGTGCTGTTTGACGTGGTTTACCCATTTAATTTCTCTGAATGTTACAGGTATTGTTGGGTATATTTCAATACTTTTTTATGAAACTACATTTCTACTAGTGATGTAGCTGATGTCATTTTTTTCACATCCGCGGATGTGGATGTGGATGTTTGATTTCAACATATGCGGATGTCTACATTTTCGTTATTTTTTAGGATATATTCGAGATTTGTTGTGTTTAACGTATATAATAAGTTATTATATAGAGAGAGCTGTAGCTATAATGTAGTATAATTGATTAATTGTACAATAATTGCTGTACTTTTCTCTGAACATATAAAATAATATCAAGCATCTAACTAATATAGAAATCAATTAGTGAATTCGTCTGCAAATAAATTCGTTATATTTTGTTGAGTTTCAGCCACAATTAGAAACCATAATTGTGTTACCAGGATGCGGGACGTGAACCCAACTCAAATGCACCCCCACTGACCTCTTTCCCCAACCTCCACCCTTATAGAAAAGATCTTTAATTAGCTTGATAACTATTTATATTAAGTTTAAAGTTTTATTAGGCATATTTATAAATGAGTAATTAAAATAAAGTAAACTAAGATGTTCATCGTTTAATGTTCAAACTTAATTATAGGAAGGTTATGCCTAGGGAACATTAACTTTTCTGCCTTTTCTGCTGCCAGTCTGTTTCTCTTTTCATCATATATTAATCCAGCACTGCTAAATAATCTCTCGCTTGGTACGTTTGTTGGAGGACAGGCTAAATGTTTCCTTGCAAGTTTACTCAAGTATGGATAGATATTCTGCGTATTTTTCCACCAACTAATAGGATTGTCACATGCAGCCAGACGTTTTTCTTGGTGATATAGCTCGATCATTTTTACTACATCTTTTGACATCGCGTAGGTCTCGTGTCATTGCTGCTTGACTCAAGAAACTGAGAGAGAGATTCTGTGATAGATTTGCTTGTTGAAGGTGTTGGTTCTGTCACTGAAACTTTTATTCTTTTGGTGGGTGGCGAAGCGACAGATTCAAGAGATTGAAGCTCTTCAATTGCTTTGCCAAGTGATGATTTAACTCGTTCTAATGTACTAGGTGAAAATAACTTAGCTTTGTAACGTGGATCTAAGTAGGTTGCAAGAGTAACTTCATACAAGAACAGCCTCTCGTCTTGTCGCTTGCATCACTTTTGCGCACAATGAACTAGTTCTATTAATATAGTAGAATTTGATAATTTCTGCTTATTAATGACGTTTTATCTCAACGGTCCACATCCGCACGACATCCGCAGTCCAAAGTGCGGATGCGAGAAAATGTGCGGATGTTATGCGGATGCGGATGTGACCTACATCACTAATTTCTACATCTACCATTTTAGTTCTTGCATTAGCTGAAACAGTTCGTGTTAGTGACTACACTTGCACTGTTCTTACATTGAGGATACCTAATTTTTAAATGTGATTACTTTGTCTAACCACCTAATGCTGCAAACAAATTAATGTGGAGGTTGTGTTGGCACAAATTTTTCATAAAATTAAGCAATCTCAAACGCAAGTAATTTCTTTTTATCATTAGATGAACATAGAGGTTAACTCGGTCCACAACACTAGTTTAAAGTGCTTTAAACAGTCTCTAACTTTAATTACACACTACTATTTTCTAATTGAAACAAAATTGTGATTCTTGAATTTTTTTATCCTTGCTAAAAGAAATTGTTTGAGGAAGAGTTTAAGCCAAGTTCTTTTAGTTTTGCTGAAAAGTGGCTAACCTTTTCAGCTCAATTTATTAGCAACTATGTTGCAGCTGATGCTTGTTGGGCTCTGTCCTACCTCACTGATGGGACAAATGACAAAATTCAAGAAGTGGTAAATGCTGGTGTGGTTCCATTCCTTGTCGAGTTGTTGAACACGGATGACCTGACTGTTGTTACACCAGCTTTGAGAGCAATTGGAAATATTGTAACAGGAAATGACAGCCAGGTAAGCCTTGGATAACTTCAAAGTCTGCTCGTATATGATTTTAAGCGTTCTCATTTTCTCGTGGTTTGGAAACTTCAAATGCTTAATCCCCTTTTGCCAAATTATTTTGAATGCCCACAGACAGATGAAGTTATTGCTGCTGGAACACTTGCAGTGTTGCCAAAGTTATTGCAGCACCACAAGATGAATATAGTAAAGGAAGCAGCGTGGACAATCTCTAACATAACTGCAGGGAATATAGAACAGATTCAAGCTGTAATTGATGCAGATTTGATAAGATTCCTTAATCATGTTATGATGAAGGTTTGTAAGACTTGTTGCTTTTGATTTCTAAAATATATAGCTTTATACCCGTGGAAAATTTATTTGATGTTCCATCTGGACTGATTCCCATTAACATTTTTTGGCAGGGTGACTTCAAATGTCAGCGAGAGGCTGCTTGGGCCATTACCAACTTCACATCTGGAGGATCCACAGAGCAGATTGTGTTTTTGGTCAAACAAGGGATTCTAGATCCCTTCTGCAACCTCTTGGATTCCAATGACTCGAAGATAATCATGGTCGTCTTGGATGGGATTTTCAATATCCTTGAAGTAATTATAATTGTGGCTTGTTTTAATTTCTAAATTTCGTTTTTTTTTAACCAACCAGTTTAATTTTAGCATTTTCTGAATGTATGCAATATAAAACTGCAAATTAAGACTCTGTTAATTTCACATTTTATCTTTTATTGATGGAGGTGCTGAGATGTGAAGTATATTGGAATAAGTTCACTATTCTAATTTTATTATTGAAGTACATACTTTCAACAAGACTGAAATAGTTATACATGATACTGTAGAGAGATGAGGGTGCAGAAGTTGGGTAGATTTTGTTGTATATGCTGTGGGATATATTATATATAATAAAGCTGTTAAGTCGCTGAGTGGGCGTTTGTCAGACCACGTGATTGCATTCCTTAGTTGATTGATGTTCAGTATGAGAGGAGTGAACAAAAGTTAAGGTTGAATTTGAATGAGTCAACACAATAGACTGAAGTAGAAGTACAGAATGCAGGATCTTCATAAGAAATGCTTGGTAAAGACCGCATCTGATGTATGTGAGTGTGTGTGAAATAAAATTGGTGAAGAATGTTGCAAACTCTTCCTGATAGTGATGGAAGATGTAATGAATTGTACAAAGAATGGGAGAGAGATGCTAGGCAGGTAGTGAAAAGAGTAAATGAAAACTTCAAGAAAGATGAATGGTGAGACACGGGATACTTCATTCCTGGTGTTGATCATCATTTCGGTTGAATTGAGCAAACTGTTGTAATTGGGTTTGGTGATTTCTAAATTAAAATGACGGTGCACGAAGAGTGGAAAGTAGACCACAAATAATAGATGGACTTTTCAATATTTTGATTGGTTCCAAGCTGAGATTTGAGTTGTGTAGTAGTTAATATAACTTGTAAGTTGGTACGCGGTGCCGTAGTAGAATAAAATTGCGCAACTCTACTTTACTTTTCTCAGACGGCAGATAAATTAAGTGAAGTTGATCGCGTCTGCCAAATGATTGAAGAATGCAAAGGACTGGATAAGATAGAGGCCCTTCAGAACCACGAGGAAACGATGTTTACAAGAAGGCTCTGAACATCATTGACAGATGGTTTTCCGAGGAGGAAGATGAGGACGTGACCACTACCACAAATGGAAACTACGAATTCTCTGCCAACAGCTCCGTTCCTGAGGGTGGATTCTCATTCTGAAGAACATCAGTGATATTGGATGTCTAATAATGATCCCTTTTGAAAGAATTTTTTTTATTAAACTAACACAAAACATAGGATGTCCTCAAAGTGCCTCCGTAACTCGAAACGCTTATCGGTGATATATATATATTTGTATCCTGACCAATTTTAAACATGTTAGTTTGTAGGACAATTTTATATAAAGTTTTCATGCATATTATTATTCCCCTTTTAAGAAAACCCTTTCAAGTTTTGTACTTTAAGCTTTTGGTAACAAATGTGGCATGAAGTTTTATTTTATATTCTTTTGTATAGTGGTATAACATTCCTTGTTTTACAATAAAAGATTCCGTAGTTAGATCAAGAAATCAGAGTTTGGTTTCACCCTAGTAACTATATCTGAAATGTATTGTTTGAAAAGTTCTTTAGCATTTTAATTTCAATCCTAATATAGTGTGAACCATTAGTTGCCATATACTGTGAATGAGGTACCATATGGTACTCTGAAAGGTAAGTTTTTTACTTTAATTCGCGCTCACAAATGTAAGATTTTTAGGATCTTTGACATGAAGTATCTCTATTGCTTCACCGTCTGAAAAATCAAACAGTAGGGGAAATTAAAAGTTAATTTCTTTCAGGGAGAAAGGGCACAGTTTCTCGGTCTGTTCTGAGTAAACCTTACCCGGTGGTGGTGGTGGTAACAAGCCCATTTAGACTGAATGTCCTGGCTAACGTTAGACTATATGAAATCGTTTAAGTCAGGGGTCAGCAACCTTTTTTTTTGTTCACCGCCCACTTTTACAATTTTTGAAAACTAAAAAAAAAAAATCGCCCTCCTTAGATCAAAAAGAATAAATCAACATAAAATCGATAAAATAATGAAATAAATGTTTAATTACCTTTAATGTGAGCCCACTAGTGGGCGCTACCGCCCAGGTTGGTGACCCCTGGTTTAAGTGGACACTAGTAGGAGAGTAGCGTTTTTCGTATGACATTTAAAAATTACTAGTCATTTACGATATTCTCACTTTAAATCTTTCAACGTTGGTGAAAGGAAATTTCTTTATTTTGCATTGCAAAAACTAAATATTTTGTTTTGCGCTTTTCATTCAGAATTTATTGGGGGCATGAGTTATATGTTAAATTAGGAAGGTATGAATTTAACTTGAAGCCTCATTTCCACATTTGGTGCAAACTTTGAAGGTATCATCTGACAGTCATCCAGATGAAGCTTTGCAGTAATCCCATTTACCGAGGTAATGTGCTTGTTTAATTCTTGGTATATGGAGAGGTTTCATTAGATTGGTGTGGAATAGTTTCAGTAAATCTATGATTAATTTTAAATGTTGAAGTGGAGCAAATTAAGTTCATTTCTTGAATTTCACGTAATGTTCATAAATGGTGACCTAATTAACCTATAATCCTTCATTAGATTCAAGAATTTACTGAATGCAGTGAAAATGGATTGTCAAGATGCAGTGAACTAGAATAAAGAATTAAGGTCGGTTTTCATTGTGATCCTAGTACTAAAATAGTAAGTCATTAATAATGAGGACGAGTGTAACTTGTTTAAACTTAATTTATTTGATCCTCTAGAAGTCTAGTTGAAGCTCTCATTGATCTAAGTGATGTCGGAGCACGTGAATATTAGTTGTAAATATTTGTATGGAAAATAACCTCGGTACCTAAGCGCCAAAATTAAAATTCGCCAGAAATCGCCTCCAAAGTTCAGCAATATTCTCGCAATAGTATATGTTATTAATTGAGCTAGAACGCTCATTTTTGGCTAAATTAGTTTTAAGTATGCTAATGAGTTTTTGGAATAGATTTTCATATTTTATATATTAAATTTTTTTTATTTTCTTATGCAGAACTTTGGGTGAACTTTTGGATAGCGATAGAGGTGAAAAAAGTGTTCGCTTCATAAGGTTTTCAACCATACTTCTAGTGTCGTAAGGTCATTATAACCCAAACCACGCGATAGAGGAAGGGTGAAAATAGTGATATCCATCAAAAACACGTTTTCGCCTGTGGCGGCGCTTAGGTATTTTAAGGCGCGCGACCCCTCGTATGTATACATTTCGTTAGCTTCCGCCCGAGTTGTTCATTCCTACGGTCAAGCTTTTCACTCCATCTTAGACCTATAGTTTACCGTGGAGTCTGAACGACGCCTGTGTCTGTCTGCAAAAGGATGAGAAAAATGCTTTTGTTGAATTTAACAAATAATAGAAAATGCAGGCTTCAAGGCCTTTCAAACGGCGCGCACAATGAAAACGATTCAATGAAAAACTAATGTACAGATCAGACGGGGTAATAGTAATAGACTATTACAGGGTTTTTCTAGTAATAGATCATATTATTTTCGCTGTAATAATAATAGAAGGCAAAGTAATAGATAAGTCTTGCTTTTCTATTAGTGGCAGTGGACATATTGTGTGAACAAAACTGAAAAATTGAACTAAATCTACTCTAAACTAAAATAAACATGCATGTGAAATTGTGAACTAATACAGGGTGTCCCAGAATTAACTATTTCAATGAAATCGGACAAATTTTTTAAAAACACACTTTTATTTGTTTGTTTAATGTGTTAAAAATGTATAAATTTCTAAATTTTTTTCATAATTTTATTTTCATAATTTTTTCATTATCTGGTCCAATGAAAGACCGTCTGAAGTCATAGAATGGCAGAGAGACTCTCCAAAAGTTAACGTGTGGCTTGGAATGACCAAATCCAAAATTTATGGTGCTCCATCTTGTTGAAACACATTATCAAGAATGCCATCATCAAGAAGCTGTGGTTCGAGAAACTGCTGAAGCATATCAAGGTAGACGGTACCTGTTACAGTTGCTTCTGCAAAGAAGAATGGGCCATAAATTTTGGATTTGGTCATTCCAAGCCACACGTTAACTTTCGGAGAGTGTGTCTGCCATTCTATGACTTCAGACGGTCTTTCATTGGACCAGATAATGAAAAAATTATGAAAATAAAATGATGAAAAAAATTTAGAAATTTATACATTTTTAACACATATTAAACATGATAAACATAAATAAGTGTTTTTAAAAAATGTCCGATTTCATTGAAATAGATAGTTAATTCTGGGACACCCTGTATTGTGGCAAATATTTCCTTTAATAAATTAAAACTTATGAAGACGTACAGTCTCTGAAATTGTAATGATTTGGTTGAAACAAATATTTAACACTGCTTCTAATTGCATTTAAATAGGCAAAGATCCTTTTCAAATGAGTGAATACCCCATATACAAAAGTAGTAATAGATGAAAAATAGTAATAGAAGAAATCAAAAGTAATAGAAACCCAATAATAGACGCGTGTCTGGTACAGATACGTTGAGAATCTAGCAATATGGTCTAGATACTGTAAACGGAATTAATTTCACTGTTTTAACTAGTACTAAAATTTATTTCCTTAATCTTAATATACAAAAATTCTTTAAAAATGACTAGGCCCAAAATGTACTTTTTCCATCAAATTTCACTCAGCACCTTCATTCTTAATGATGAACTGCACATGCGCGTCATATGAAGTTTGTGGCTTCCCATTTGGTTTTTCTTCCTGCATGTTTTATGCTCGGTAGATAGTTATTGGGAAAGACCCAAACGTCATTGATCTTAACGTGCTTCTGATCCGTAAGGTGAAGATTTGGTATTCATTTTTAAATATGGATTTAACCGAAAGCTTCATTTACAGGTGTGGTAGAACGTGTATCATCTGACGTTATTCAGATGAAGCTTTGCAATTGCGTCGAGGTAATATGCTTTTGAGATCCTCTTAGTATACCTAGAGATTGCATAATGTTGGTGTGAAGTAGTTTTTGTAATAGATGTGCTATACTTAATTTTAAAATGATTATTTAAAACGCAGTTGACGAACTGAAGCGAATGAAGTCGGTTTCTTAAATGATTTTACCCTTGTAATGTTCACGAATGATGTCCCAAATAAGTCATTAACGTATTTTTGTTTTCGTTAGATTAAGAATTTGCTGAAATTGGAACAATGAAAGAGTACATGGTGAACTACAGAATCAAAGATTAAGGTTTGTTTTCATTGCGTTATAACAGGCTGTATAACTGTGTATAAAGTAGCGTAAGTGAAGCGGAATCTGATTTGAACTGGATTAAAGTTTCCCAACGCGAGTGAAGAGAGTAATTCGATTTGTATAGAGGTCGATGGTGGCCATTTTCAACCCCTTGTAAACCTTACTATCGAATATACAGTTAGAAAGTGTACACAATAAATATTACTCGTCCATATTCACTCGTTAATATAATTCAAATCGGATTTCTCTTCACTCGCGTTACTTTATACACTACCCTGTAGTATTTAGGAAAAATACGGTGGTTAAATCTTGATTCTATTGATCGTCTGTTGTCACGTGCGTAAGAATGTCAAATCTGTAATCATTCATCGAACAAAGATTACACTGGCCCATAATGTAGGCGTGACCCAGTGTATCCTGATAATGCAAAACTCGTTATTCAGAAGAAAATAGAACTGAATTTTACATTTTGCAGAATTTTTTCTGTACAGTTTAGATATTTGATGTGGCATTAATGTATTCACGGTACTCGTTTTAGGCTGTAGAAACTATATATATATACTATATCCCTTCGCTTTGTCCGGAGGTATAGGGCGCGTCCTTCTGTGGCCAATGGCCCGGGGGAATGCATCTTCCTCCGATGCAAGGGCTTTCTCAGCCCTCGTGGACCATTGGACTCGTTTGGGGACCCGGCTGATCTACCTTCCTACTTGTATTTCCCTCTCCTCCTTTCCCCAACTTTCTAGATTGTGTTGTTTCCTCCCTTCCCGCATTTGGCTTTGTTTTGGACCTTGACTTTTTTTTTTTTTTTGACCTTGGGTGAAGGTGGTGGTTGTCCTTCACCCTTGTCGCTCTTAAACCAAGCCCTGTCCTACCATTTTTCACCGCGCGTTGGATGAGAATGGCCGCCTCGTAGGCACGGGGACTGGGAATGGTGTATTTCCCCCGCGTGACATGTATTGGCGGTGGTACTGAGTGAGCCCACGATTCGCCTTTCTCTTGTTCGAGTCGATGGTGGCTGGATGCGCGGGGGATGAAAATTCTCCTTATTTGCTATGGCTTCTCGGTTAATGACTTCCGCTTCTAATACACGGACTACTACTACTATTATCAACACGGGTGGTGGGCAACCAGGCCTCGAGTCCCCTACCACTGGAAGACTGCATCTAGATGGGGTTGACCCCCCCCCCCCCCCCCCCCCCCTTGTAACTGATCATTTGCATCCTCCTTTACCGTTGCCGACCCCATGCTGTACCCTGAATATCCCCTTGGATGTACACCCTCTGGAGCAGGGGTCTCGCCCCAGCCCGGCTTCTTGCTCTTCCCGTATGCTCCCCTCCCCGCCGTCGGCCGGCCTCTCCACGGAGAGCCCCCCGCGGCGGAAGGGGAAGTCTGCATACACGACCATCCTATCAACAGTTGGATATCCCAGTCCACTTCGACTCTACTGCCTCCATATCCCTTCCAAGTATCCACAAATTCCTAGAGATCCGGCCTACCTCTGGATCCCTTCCGACCAACTCTGAACGGACGTTCAGGCGATCCGAGCCCGCAGTAACTAGCCGTTATGATGTGCGACCGCAGAGGGATGGTTCCCTCCTCATGAAATCACACACACCCACAGAGACGAAAGCCCTACTCTCCATCACCGAGGTCCTTGGATGCTCGGTGTCCGTTTCACCACACACTCGCCTGAACCAGAGTCAGGGCACTATTTATGCCACGCCTATTGTCAATTACAGTGAACGAGCTCTTGGAGGACCTCGCACTCCAGGGTGTCACCAAGATCCATCGCTTCACATCCCCGACAGGGAGGTACCCCCTCTCCCACCCGCATCTACTTACCTTTAATAACTTAGTCCTTCCGACCGTATTGTATGGGGTATGGAGACCGCACGTCATACGAATTCTGTCTGCCCATACATCCTAGACCCGACCCGTTATTTTAAATGCAACAAGTTTGGACATGTTGGCTCAGTTTGTCGGCAGCCGCACCAATTGTGTGCGTTGCGGAAAATCGCTCGCCCAGACAGTGCCCTCAACACACCAAATGCTCCAATTGTGAAGGTGCATACCCATTTTCATCCGCGAATGCTGTTCTTCAGGTTCGAGGAGGAGGTCCGAGGCCTGCAGGTAGCGGATTTCCTTAGCCTCTGAGAGGCACGAGACAGGGTGCGGAGTCGGAGGCAAGACCGGGCATATCTTACGCCGCAGCACTCGGCTCTGTCCTCTCGGCAGGCCGTCCTGGCCTGCCGTTCACAACCCCCTCGACCAGTGCTCCCATCCCTCCCAGGGGTAGTCCTCGCAGGAGCTGACTACCTCCTGTCCCCACCATTCCTCCTCTCCACGCACCTCACCTGCCACAGATTCCACAGGAGTCTGGGACCAGGACACCCAGGTCCCACCCACCTCGAACCCTGCCCTCCCAGCACTGCACACACCCGAACCTATCGCCCGGAGTAAGCCGACGATGCGGAGAGTCGCCAGACCCTCCGCACTTTCAATTGTCTCCCTCTTCCCCTAGTGCTAAGAAGACGGATCAGACCTTACACCACCACTTCGCCTATGGACCAAACCACCCACCGCAGAAGTCCGATCAATCTAACCCCACAGACTCGGACAATAGTTGCCGAGTACATGACCCACCCCCCACGACGAGATCCAATCTGGACAACATCCTTTCCCCCGAGGATCCAGTGGATGCGGCTCTCTGGCGCAGCTACACGGTGAGGGGAACTCGGCTGCGCCCGAGTCTCATGGACGTGCCATTTTTTTCTACCCCTCCACGAGAAAACACTGGTTCATTTCCTCCTACCCCCACTGTACCTGCGCCCCTAAATCCCTGGCCCACACCCTGTCAGCCACTCTGAGCACGTCCTCCCTCCCACCTGCGGGTCCTTCTGGCACCCCCTATCGCCACCTGTGGTCCGTCGTGAGAACCCCAGACAGGCGGGGAGGTGCAAATTTCAAAGCAGAAATATTAACCTAAATTAGGTCAGAGTTTGGTGCAGTATTGCTGGGATAAGCCAGTTTGGAGTTAGACCACGCGAGTGTTCTAATTAGAATTGATAAAAAAAAAACCACTCAACATTATTACGCATATTGGTTCAATATACAAAGTATGGTACACAAATTGTGGGTCCATTTGTATAATTATATTTTATGGCCAATAAATTTGAATTCATTAACAATTTTTAACCAAAACATTCTGGCAAAACTTTTATTTAACTTTATAGAGATTGCAAAATATGGCAGCTGTTGCTAAGATGTAATCTGACTCATTGGGGAACTTAAATTAAAATAGTATTATTGTTAGAACAGATGCCCAACAATTTTAAAATTTGTTTCTGGTGTATCTGTAACATGTAATTTTTTACTCATTATTTCGATTATTCATGTTTTGTTTAACTTAACTCTGAGTGTAATTGAAGAAGTCACCTCGATGCTGCGAAGCTAGAGGGATTACCCTTCATTAATAAATCTATTAAGAATTGCTAAAATATCTGTACATGGTCAGTCATGCAGTTTAATTTAAATATCCTCTTTAGTGTAGTTTAGGATTTTTCATAGCCAAGCAGGGCTGCATTTAACATTCAGGCGCTAGTATTAAACTTAATCGATAAAAATTTAGGTTTATCCCACTCTAATTTTTTTTAAATAGCACTTGCTAATACTTTAATTTCTTAATGATGAACTGCACATGCGCGTCATATGAAGTTCGTGGGTTCCCATTTGGTTTTTCTTCCTGCATGTTTTATGTTCGGTAGATAAAGTCATTGGGAAAGACCCAGACGGCATTGATCTTAACGTGCTTCTGATCGGTAAAGTAAAGATTTGGTATTCATTTTTAAATACGGATTTAACCTAAAGCTTCATTTACAGGTGTGGTGGAAGGCGTATCATCTGACATTATCCAAATGAAGCTTTGCACTTGCGCTCATTTGTTGAGGTAATATGCTTTTGAGTTACTCTTAGTATACCTAGAGATTGCATAATGTTGGTGTGAAGTAGTTTTTGTAATAGATGTGCTATATTTAATTTTAAAATGATTATTTAAAACGTAGTTGACGAACTGAAGCGAATGAAGTAGGTTTCTTAAATGATTTTACCCCCTTGAATGTTTATGAATGTCCCAAATAAGCTATTAAGTATTTCTTTGTTTTCGTTAGATTAAGAATTTGCTGAAAGTAGAATCCTAAACACTGTTCTAAGTGATTTTGCGATGAACTGCAGAATACCACTGCTGCAGGTCAGTTACCAGTCTAACATTGTAGTACCCAGCAATTACTCTTATAATGGTAATTGGGGTAGTTTAACCTCCTCCGTATTGGCGAAGGTCGTGTGACGGAGTGTACCTAGAATTTTACTAAACGCCGAGGACAGTTACCTATCCACTTGCTAAATTTCTGATTTTACGGGAAGTGGTGTCGCAACCTGGCCACGACCTACAATAACCAAACTTCTACGGAAGTAAATTCTCTCAATTTTTCGCCTTCTCACCCCATTTACCATTATGTATCGCGTAGGGAGAAAATATCGCGGCGACTGCTTAGTCTTAAATTCTTACTTTTTTGATTTCGTGAGACTACAACCACTCCGCACTCCTGACCGCTTCATGTTTGCTGCTCACTCGGTTTGTCACTTTTTTCCCTCACTCTGTCCTATGACTAAATTAATGAATTACCAAATTTGAATTGCATTTTTTACCCATAGATATGTGCTCCGTGCAATATAGTTATATACTATAATGTATCCACAGTTTAAATGTATTTTGTACGTATAATCTAAGTATAGCTCCAATTAGGAAATGTCTCCCCAAACGCCGAATTAGTTTTAGTAATGTACCTATAAACTTGTCTTATACATTTATATGTAACTTAAAAATTTTAAATTAATACTATGTATAAAAGGCCTATATCACATTTAATTGAACTGCAATTACTTACACTGAATAGAAAGGTGTTAAAGTATGTACATTGAATTATTGTAAGAAAAATTTTAAGGCTTATTTTTGTAATTGGTGGAAACTATAATTTTTAAATATTTTTTAAAGTTTTCGTGGGTGGGGATTGAACGTTAAACGATGGAAGCTGAGCTAAAACTCAACACTGGCCGGATTCGTCACTTTGTAATTAACCCTTTGACGACCGGTATACGTTTCTTTGAACTTAAAAGTTTAGGTGTTATTGGTATTCACAATTAGATATGTTAGTAACTATAGTCGCTTAAATGACCCATTTTGGGGTTAATTTTCAAACAACTAAAACGATACCTATATAAACATTTAGATGTATTTGTAGAAACGTTGCATCATTGTACAATTTATATTATTATTTCGCTGGGACACGCATGTCCCGTGGTCCTCAAAGGGTTAAACGACGGGATCTCTACATATTGTTTGGAATGCAAATACTTTTAAATTGTAAAATGCATTAACTTTTGAAGTTCATAAATTTCGAAAATAATGTACTTTTATTTCTACCTCGTAATTTACTTAATGCCTACCACGACGTTGAAATTGAATACTTCCTACGGAGGAAGAAGTCTAGTCAACTTTAGTTAGTCCCTCCCTTACCTTGAGTTTTATGACGATAATTTGGATTTTGCCCCCATTCGTCTAAATTACAAATCAATGGTACTTAAATGTACTAAACCAAGTTAACCTTTATTTTATTTTTGATTGGGTTCGGAATCCCAGCAGAGCTTTGAACGGCCAAATAGTGATACATTTGCTTCATTAAATTAAATGTCCGAAATTCTTATGCTTGCCTTATTACGATTATTATTTATGGAGTCGCTCAAATAGCCTAGTTTGTTACAGAAGTCCTTCTGAGAGGCGGGGTTATTTTCTTTGAGAAAGTCTTAATCCTATACAGTGTACAATAGCGTGTAGCGTCATTGGGCAAAGTGTAACCGAT